>KZ308386.1:1085650-1097276 GCA_000376725.2 Ladona fulva | reverse complement strand
TTTAGAAAAGTTTCGTTTATTTTATCAAAATTCATGCAATTTTGAGCAGAATACAATATTGGACGACCAAAATAAGAATCTTTATACAACTTACCTTCTATTGGTGCACTTCTAGATTTCATGCGATTGTTCTTTCTCATTTAATTTTGCGAAAGAAAGAAACCCTGCAAGCTATAAAAATGAACTAAAATGCATTGGCTCGGATTCAACAATTGGCTCGGTCGTTAGGGGGACCAGTTGTTTACAACCACAAAATTTTCGTCTGTTTTCTCAAAATTCTCGCAATTTCGAATCAAATGCAATGTTCCACGGTCAAAGTAAGAATTTTCATTGAATTTCCCTTCTTTTGGTGCTCGTCTTGATTTCATACATCTATTCTTTCTAATTTACATCTACATCTACATTAGTACCCTGCAAGCCGCCTTTCGGCGTGTGGCAGGGGGGGTTAATAAAATAAATAAAATTTAATTTTTCAGAAGANCTGTTACTCCATTTCCGTGTAATTATAAAATAGGTTTAGTGCCTTTTCTCCGGAAGTATTCCGTGTGCGTGCTGGTGGCAGGAGAACTTATCGGCGGGGAATAGAAATGAAGGTGAAGAGGGGTTTGCTCATTGGCGTAAGGATGATGCCTGGGGAACGCTCCGAGGCGGAGTCTGCAAGGAGAGTGGTAATGGCGTAGGAGGGATGATGGGTAGTGCTGCCACCCTCCTCCATTTTCCTCGCAAACCCGATTGAATTATGAGCCACTGGAGATTCGGAATGGGAGGGAATCAGTCTAGGGGAAGGGATTGAATGAGGTGTTTGCCGAGGAGGGAGAAGAGCTTGACGGGTTGGGATTAGATTTTTAGCCGCCGGAGATCATTGGTATGACGCGGTGTTGTCCATGGGAAAAAATATTCCAAGTGGTGTTACCTTCAAGGCCTGAAGTCCCATACAACACCCAGGTTGCGATTAGCTCTGAAGCTGATTTATAGATGGCAGCAGCAATTACCTATTTTGAAGTTCCGACAACCCTTCTAACTTCTGTTCTTGATCTACACTGTATTACTATTTCGAAATAGGTACGGGCTATAGAATGTTAAGTACTTTGCAGGTATAGGCGAGCGCCTTTGAAACCAGGGATTAACAGAAATATACGGGTGATTGGAACCAACACTGTTCCAGTGACCAACCCTTTCCTACTTTCCGAAATCATCCCGTAAACAAGGTGGATTTGACATGGCGCGATAGTTTATTGATTGGAAAATCTGACCGGAAACCCTCCGAATCTAAGTCACTAAGATATCTTTCGCTTCTGTTGGTCCTTGGGATTCATAATGCAGTTGAATTGGGTTAGCTGCTATTAATTCCCAATTAATATCCCTGTTAATCCTTGCAAAAGGATGAATAGGGAACCATTGGAAGCTGAAAATTTCTCCAATTGTATTTACACATGTACTCCTGAAATCATCTGAAGGATTGTCCGACATTCAGCGTTGGGGGCATAATGAACGTCAATTTCATCAAATTTTGTGGATGAATGTTGTTTAAAAACATGTATTCTTAGTATAAAGTATGTGAATTTTTTTGAACACATTATGCAATTTCTATAATTTCTTGTTTTAAATAAAACTTCATATTTATCACGTTCGGAGTAGCTTTTTCATATCTTTGCGGGGAGAATTTTAATAATATCTTTAGATATTGGTTCAGGTGCGTATGAGGATTGATGAGCCAAAATGCTACATTAAAATAATCATGCCGAAATAGCCAAGTAAAGGAGGGGATGGCTAATTTAAAGAAGCATTGGTGGTCTTAAAGGCACCATAAATTACATACATGCAATTTGTACTTAGGTTCTTCTGCCTGGAAGGTTAGACAGCCCTTATTTAGACTCCAAACATTAAAATGCAGCGTATCGCAACTGATATCTTATCAAGGTCGTGGATGCCAATTAATCTTCATAGCAGGACACCTCCAAATACGAAACCTTTATTGATACGGCGTTCGTTGGACGTTAAATTATTGATACTAATATCACCGCCATTGAAATTATTAGAGCTGAATGTCACGTAACCAGAAACTAATGCTGCTTAGACGGAGAGGGCAGAATACTCCATTCTTAGAGATCCCTATCAAAACAGACATTCGCTTTGGGTGAGGCTTAGATGTAGGGTATTTGCCCAGTGAACATGCGGTTGTTATCTCTCTTAGCAAATGAATAGAGACACTGGAAGGAACCTCACTAAACAGACCGCCACTCGAGTCTGGAGTGGAACTTGGTTCGATGGGAATTCGGGCATGAGCAGCACCGGCGGTGTCCATTAAAGGCTCGCTTCTGGCTCTAACGATTAGTTTCAATGAGGGATTAACTGTCTCCTCTACATCCCATCAAAATACTGGATTCAATAGGAGGAAGGTCACGCATCATCGCCGGCCTCATCCTTTCAGGAAATTGCGGCTATAGATTCGATAGAAGGGCGTTTTAATGGCCCACATGTCATTCATAAGGCCCACAGAGCAAGGATTAGTAATTTATAATCCTAATCTTTATTCTATGGTTTGATCACGCGAGAGAAAATCAAAGCGATTTTCCCTTGCGTGATCGCAGTACCACCGTGAAAATGACAGGCGTGAACGAAAACGATGCGCGAAGTCCTAGATGTTGGCAGTTACGTTTATGATTACGGAAGATATGGGGAGAAATGCTTCTAATAACGATATCTATGAATATGTGCTTTTAGTAATTTTTTATGTAATAACTTTCTTAATGAATTTTAAGTCGCGGCGAAATCCTGAAACGTCAGGGAATAATACTTTTAAACTTTTCACGGATGATCGGTGCAGTCACCAGTTCTTTTTTTTAAGAAAAGAACTTACATGTTTCGAATAGCACTACTTAATACGATGATAGGATATACTAGCTGAAGTGCCCTTTGATTCTCAGCGGGGAAAATATGAAAATGCACGAAATCGGATTCAACAATGGAATTAGTCGTCAGGGGTATGATTTGTTTACAGCCTCAAATTTTTAGAAAAGTTTCGTTTATTTGATCAAAATTCATGCAATTTTGAGCAGAATACAATATTGGACGACCAAAATAAGTATCTTTGTACAACTTCCCTTCTCTTGGTGCTCTTATAGATTTCATGCGACTGTTCTTTCTCATTTAATTTTGCAAAAGAAACAAACCCTGCAAGCGATAAAAGTGAACTAAAATGCATATGCTCGGATTCAACAATTGGCTCGGTCGTCAGGGGGACCGGTTGTTTACAACCACAAAATTTTCGTCTGTTTTCTCAAAATTCTCGCAATTTCGAATCAAATGCAATGTTCCACGGTCAAAGTAAGAATTTTCATTGAATTTCCCTTCTTTTGGTGCTCGTCTTGATTTCATACATCTATTCTTTCTGATTTAATTTTTCAGAAGAAATGAATCCTGCAAGCGGTGAATTTGAGGTTTGTGTGCATTTATTATGGAAACGGTTTTAAAAGTCTGGAGTCGAACCGGGGACAGTTTGATGAATAAAAGATAGCCAAATTCCTAATATTGGAGGACATTTATAAACCTCGAAAACTTGAAAGTCGTGCAAGTTCTGGTATTCGAGTTTTAGGCTGACAAACATATATACACACATTCAGTAATATAGGATTAGATAAAATGTGTTTCTACGTAATGTTAAACCTATCTATTGATCAGTGTTCTTTATAGAATCACCTTATAATTCAAGAATTTGTTTATTCTTTCTGTCTCAATTTTTATGCCGTATCTATGTTTTTTATAAAAAAGTTGACTTCTTTACTCCAATGATGCTTAATGGGGGTCTTGATCTATTCTTTGTGATCGGACCTTTGATAACCTAAATCCACCCTTGATACTCAAGTATTATCGGTAAAATTCCCTCAATACTCAAAAAATGAAGTCAGTAGGGCTGCTCCATCATCCCTATATGTCATAGGTAGATAAACCTCCTGCATACGCAGGCAATAAATCGAATTTTCCATTGAGATTGCTTTAATTTTAAGATAATGGTCACGTAATTGTATCAGATGCGGTCATCATTCTTGGATACTATTGCGCCTTGGGGGAAGAAGAAACCCGAATCGAAAAAATCGATATTTCATCAAAAACCGAAAGATAATCCCCGTGACTAATAAGCCGAACCAATCAGCCGTCACACGCACATCCCTTACGTACCGTATTCCTAGAAGCAATCTCCGCTCTTTTCTTTTTTTTTAAACTGAAGACGGGGCATTATTGGACGACATTTTCTCCCTCGAAGACAAGAGGGGGAAGGAAAAAGCATTTGCGATCCCCCATTTCTTTTTCCCTTTTCGATCACAGCCTCCCTTTGGACTCAATCTCTCCATGGACCACCTCTTTCTCTCTTTCATTCATCACTGGAGCCCCTCCGAATTCATCCCTTTCCCTCGCACCCCCTTAAAACTTCTTTTTCCTTCCGTCCAAGCAATCCTGGCCACGCACCGTTGCCAAGTCTACATCTCCGTCTGCTTCCTTCTCTGGGGAACCCCTCCTATTTTCCCAGAGTGCGGACCCTATCAATCCGAGGGTCTTTTGTTACCCTCCCCCTCTCTTACAATCTTTCCCTCTTTCCTTTGGCTCAGCCTTCACGTCCACCCACGTCTTGGAACAGTTTCTTCTGTACTCATGGCCGGCTGATTTCATGTTAGTGGACCACGGAATGTGCATGCATCATCTTTCGACACCTGTACACCTTTTTAATCTATAAATATCTCTCATCTATCAATAAATGTCATTACATAGAGGTCTTCCAGTGTTCCACGTATTTTCCAGTCTCATAAGCATCATTTTCTTAAAGAAATTTCAAATTCGAAATCTCAAGACCTTAAGCAATACCATTATGTTAAGGGTTAAATGGAAGATGAGACTCTTTAGTCCCAATTTCACCAAATAAAGTCGTTTATTATTATTATTATTATATATGTGCTGGGGCGTAGCTTGGATTTGTCTATGGGGGAGTTCAGTTCCATGGAGTGAACACTGCATAAGATCCAGAGCTCAGAATATTTTGCCCAAAATCTAGTGAAAATGGCAACTAATTTCTTTTAATATGTATACCATGCGAGTGTCCAGAGACATTTGTTTCGCATACTTGCTAGTGGCCGTCTTATCGCATGCTTTTGTTTATCGTCGGCATGTGGGGGTTTGAATCCCCAAAACTACCCTCTTGGCTACGCCTCTGGAACTCTGGATATATGGAAACTACACGGTAATTGTTATCAAGGATCACGTTCTGAAACAAGTATCCCATTTCCATTATCCAAGTTGACCTACGAGGATAACATAACATAGGTGTAATCAATAACACTTGTATTTTCCAAAAAAATGTGGAATAATAAACCTTAAAATAAGAAGAGATACTCAAATGATACTCTATGAAGTGGTACTTATCGCTGTGTATGTTATATGGGTCAGAATACTGGTTAGTAAAGAGAAAAAACTTAAAACATAGTTAGATCGGCAATGAAATTTCTCCGATAACTTAAAGGCCATGCTAAAACGGATAGGTCAAAAAATACATTTATAAGAAAGGAATAATACGTTCCCCTTATTACAAATAAAATAGAAGATTATAACATAAAATTTAAAGAACGTGATTACGAATGTCTTGAGCGAGACTCTTAAACCAAGCCAAGATGAAGATTGGCAATTAGAGCTAAATGAAGACAAATTTTCAGTAGTTAACTTCTTCGAAAGAAAATCTCCGTGGGATAAACTTATTAACGGTAGAATAGGTGAAATATCTTGGAGTAACTCTCACGAACAACTTAACATGGAGTACCCACATCCATAATATATGCGGAAAATAACATAAGAAACTCAGCTTCGTTAAGAGAATAGACAGTCGGAACGACGAAAAAGTTCGCGGCGATGTTCTTTTGCGTTAGTTACGCCTCGCATTAAGTATGCGTGTAGTGTATGGGACCCTGCCGATATGTGTTGTATTCGGGAATTAGAAAAGGTGCAGCAAAAGGCGTTACGTTTCGTGAAGAATTGTGACCATAAATCAGTGAGCGTTACTCAGATACTTCAAGACGCAGGATGGGAATCTTTAGAAGTTATAAGGTTTAAATAAAGGCTTCATTCACTGGATATTTTTAAAGATATCATGTTCAGAGATGTTGTAGCAGATATAATGCGTTCACCATATGTACTGTTGTATACTGCGAGAAAGATCAGGGAAATAGATGCTAGAACGAATCGATTCAAGAACTCGTTTTTCCGCGAACGATACGCGAAAGTAATCGATGAGGGAAATAGAGTCATGGTGCATGCATCCCCTGCCACACGCCGGAAGGCGGCTTGCAGGGTACCTGCATAGACATAGGTCAAGAGATTCAAGCTAACAGGTGAGAAAAGTCGGGAAGCAAGGCCTTGGTGGAGAAAATGAAATTGGAATGCTTGGAGACTAACTCTGGAAGGACGAAGTGTAGAATGGTTCTAATACCCAAGTAAATGATTTATTTCGCGATATATTATCCGCTTCCTTAGCAACGTTGCTTAGCATCAACTTCATCTTTCATGAAAGTATTATTTCTAAATTTATCATGCAACATTATCATAAGTTTTGATCTTCTTTCCTCTTGCAATTACCATCCTCTGTTAGAAGAAATAAGTGATACTTAGCGATTTTCCTTTGTAATTCTCGACAGAATGTGGGGCCTTTCGCAGGACTTTCCGTAGGAAATACACGTACAGCCCTATCCAATTTTCTTTACTTCTATTTCCAACTATCGCGTATTCCTTCCGAGCAAGTCCCTGCAACGATTGGTAGCGGCATCGATTAACTTGATATTTTCCGCCCGATTCGGTCTTCCAATGAGGCTTTCAGATATAGACCAGGTCGGCTTCAGACCGTAAGCAAATGTGGCAGTTGCCTCAGGGCGAAAACTGAAGGGGGGTGGCCCAATCTTGTATTAGGCTAGAATGGCGCGCCTCTTTATCGCCAGTATAATTTAACAGCAAAAGAATGACACTTAAAGAGTTTAAACTCGACGGAACGGCGATTCACTTTGTAGTATTCCATGACGAATTGGTGAATGAAATATAATCACTTTTCAAAAAGAAACTGGTATTATTTTATTCAAAATGACTTTGCAAAATACTTAATTTTACTTAAAGAGTTTCACTAAAAGAATTAAGAACTAAGTAATTAACATTAGGATGTTGATTTCAGGAATGAATTAGTAAAAATAAGTCATTGAACAAGTCAAAGTTAATATTCGGCAGATTTTTAGTGATAGTTTCAAATGTCAGTGGTCCAGAAAAGTGAAACTTGGACCACTCTGGAGCAAAGTGTAACGATTAAACTTTAGCTTCCTGACATTTTATGTATATTCATTCGCATATTTAATAAGGGAAAGGTTGCATTTTCATTTTTATACTGATATTTTCTAGCTATCTATTTCTAGATATCTCTGATGGTCTAAATCTGCTCCTGTTTAGAAAGACTCGAATTAATAATGACGTTTTCTTTTTCATTTTATGTCTTCTCCACCTTTAACCATGTGCTTTTGGTATAGTCCGAGCTACCGGTTTTCTTCCTTACACAATTCCTCACGTAGACAAGAATTTTGAGCATGATTTTGAGATTTCAGCTCGCATTCAACCAGGAACGGATCTAGCAGCTAGACATATTTGGGGGCAGATTACCTTAAATACCCATCTTTAAGTACATTGTGGTGTGGTACAATATCATCACAACTCTCACCAATGCACTTTTAAAATTCTATATTTTCGCGAAAAACACAGTAGATATAAATTTATCACAGAAACCTTTTAGTTTAAAGTCTGACCTCGTAATTCTGTAAGCAAATTACTGGTGCAATACCGTCCCCCATCAACTTCTCTGAAACCGCCTATGCATTAACCTAGAGAAAATAAAAACTATGCAATACAATACAAAACAAACGACTTTTCNAGTGAACACTGCATAAGATCCAGAGCTCAGAATATTTTGCCCAAAATCTAGTGAAAATGGCAACTAATTTCTTTTAATATGTATACCATGCGAGTGTCCAGAGACATTTGTTTCGCATACTTGCTAGTGGCCGTCCTTTCGCATGCTTTTGTTTATCGTCGGCATGAGGGGGTTTGAATCCCCAAAACCACCCTCTTGGCTACGCCTCTGCATATATAGAAACTACACGGTAATTGTTATCGAGGATCACGTTCTAAAACAAGTTCCAATATCCAAGTTGACCTACGAGGATAACATAATATAGGTTTAATCAATAACATTTGTATTTCCCACAAAAATGTGGAATAATAAACCTTAAATGGTAAAATAAGAAGAGATACTCAAATAATACTCTATGAAGTGGTACTTATCGCTGTGTATGTTATATGGGTCAGAATACTGGTTAGTAAAGAGAAAAAACTTAAAACATAGTTAGATCGGCAATGAAATTTCTCCGATAACTTAAAGGCCATGCTAAAACGGATAGGTCAAAAAATACATTTATAAGAAAGGAATAATACGTTCCCCTTATTACAAATAAAATAGAAGATTATAACATAAAATTTAAAGAACGTGATTACGAATGTCTTGAGCGAGACTCTTAAACCAAGCCAAGATGAAGATTGGCAATTAGAGCTAAATGAAGACAAATTTTCAGTAGTTAACTTCTTCGAAAGAAAATCTCCGTGGGATAAACTTATTAACGGTAGAATAGGTGAAATATCTTGGAGTAACTCTCACGAACAACTTAACATGGACTACCCACATCCATAATATATGCGGAAAATAACATAAGAAACTCAGCTTCGTTAAGAGAATAGACAGTCGGAACGACGAAAAAGTTCGCGGCGATGTTCTTTTGCGTTAGTTACGCCTCGCATTAAGTATGCGTGTAGTGTATGGGACCCTGCCGATATGTGTTGTATTCGGGAATTAGAAAAGGTGCAGCAAAAGGCGTTACGTTTCGTGAAGAATTGTGACCATAAATCAGTGAGCGTTACTCAGATACTTCAAGACGCAGGATGGGAATCTTTAGAAGTTATAAGGTTTAAATAAAGGCTTCATTCACTGGATATTTTTAAAGATATCATGTTCAGAGATGTTGTAGCAGATATAATGCGTTCACCATATGTACTGTTGTATACTGCGAGAAAGATCAGGGAAATAGATGCTAGAACGAATCGATTCAAGAACTCGTTTTTCCGCGAACGATACGCGAAAGTAATCGATGAGAGAAATAGAGTCATGGTGCATGCATCCCCTGCCACACGCCGGAAGGCGGCTTGCAGGGTACCTGCATAGACAGGCCAAGAGATTCAAGCTAACAGGTGAGAAAAGTCGGGAAGCAAGGCCTTGGTGGAGAAAATGAAATTGGAATGCTTGGAGACTAACTCTGGAAGGACGAAGTGTAGAATGGTTCTAATACCCAAGTAAATGATTTATTTCGCGATATATTATCCGCTTCCTTAGCAACGTTGCTTAGCATCAACTTCATCTCTCATGAAAGTATTATTTCTAAATTTATCATGCAACATTATCATTAAGTTTTGATCTTCTTTCCTTTTGCAATTACCATCCTCTGTTAGAAGAAGTAAGTGGTACTTAGTTATTTATCTTTGTGATTCTCGACAGATTGTGAGGCCTTTCGCAGGACTTTCCGAAGGAAATACACGTACAGCCCTATCCAATTTTCTTTACTTCTATTTCCAACTATCGCGTATTCCTTCCGATCAAGTCCCTGAAACGATTGGTTGCGGAATCGATTAACTTGATATTTTCCGCCCGATTCGGTCTTCCAATGAGGCTTTCGGAGGGGATAGACCAGGTCGGCTTCAGACCGTAAGCAAATGTGGCAGTTGCCTCAGGGCGAAAACTGAAGAGGGGTGGCCCAATCTTGCATTTAACAGCAAAAAATGACACTTAAAGAGTTTAAACTCGACGGAACGGCGATTCACTTTGTAGTATTCCAATTGGTGAATGAAATATAATCACTTTTCAAAAAGAAACTGGTATTATTTTATTCAAAATGACTTTGCAAAATACTTAATTTTACTTAAAGAGTTTCACTAAAAGAATTAAGAACTAAGTAATTAACATTAGGATGTTGATTTCAGGAATGAAATCCTGCAAGCGGTGAATTTGAGGTTTGTGTGCATTTATTATGGAAACGGTTTTAAAAGTCTGGAGTCGAACCGGGGACAGTTTGATGAATAAAAGATAGCCTAATTCCTAATCTTGGAGGACATTTATAAACCTCGAAAACTTGAAAGTCGTGCAAGTTCTGGTATTCGAGTTTTAGGCCGACAAACATATATACACACACACACTCTATAATATAGGATTAGATAAAATGTGTCTCTACGTAATGTTAAACCTATCTATTGATCAGTGTTCTTTATAGAATCACCTTGTAATTCAAGAATTTGTATATTCTTTCTGTCTCAATTTTTATGCCGTTTCTAAGTTTTTTATAACAAAGTTGACTTCTTTACTCCAATAATCCTTAATGAGGGTATTTATCTATTCTTTGTGATCGGACCTTTGATAACCTAAATCCACCCCTGATACTCGAGTATTATCGGTAAAATTCCCTCAATGCTCAAAAAATGAAGTCAGTAGGGCTGCTCCATCATCCCTATATGTCATAGATAAACCTCCTGCATACGCAGGCAATAAATCGAATTTTCCATTGAGATTGCTTTAATTTTAAGATAATGGTCACGTAATTGTATCAGATGCGGTCATCATTCTTGGATACTTTTGCGCCTTGGGGGAAGAAGAAACCCGAATCGAAAAAATCGATATTTCATCAAAAACCGAAAGATAATCCCCGTGACTAATAAGCCGAACCAATCAGCCGTCACACGCACATCCCTTACGTACCGTATTCCTAGAAGCAATCTCCGCTCTTTTCTTTTTTTTTAAACTGAAGACGGGGCATTATTGGACGACATTTTCTCCCTCGAAGACAAGAGGGGGAAGGAAAAAGCATTTGCGATCCCCCATTTCTTTTTCCCTTTTCGATCACAGCCTCCCTTTGGACTCAATCTCTCCATGGACCACCTCTTTCTCTCTTTCATTCATCACTGGAGCCCCTCCGAATTCATCCCTTTCCCTCGCACCCCCTTAAAACTTCTTTTTCCTTCCGTCCAAGCAATCCTGGCCACGCACCGTTGCCAAGTCTACATCTCCGTCTGCTTCCTTCTCTGGGGAACCCCTCCTATTTTCCCAGAGTGCGGACCCTATCAATCCGAGGGTCTTTTGTTACCCTCTCCCTCTCTTACAATCTTTCCCTCTTTCCTTTGGCTCAGCCTTCACGTCCACCCACGTCTTGGAACAGTTTCTTCTGTACTCATGGCCGGCTGATTTCATGTTAGTGGACCACGGAATGTGCATGCATCATCTTTCGACACCTGTACACCTTTTTAATCTATAAATATCTCTCATCTATCAATAAATGTCATTACATAGAGGTCTTCCAGTGTTCCACGTATTTTCCAGTCTCATAAGCATCATTTTCTTAAAGAAATTTCAAATTCGAAATCTCAAGACCTTAAGCAATACCATTATGTTAAGGGTTAAATGGAAGATGAGACTCTTTAGTCCCAATTTCACCAAATAAAGTCGTTTATTATTATTATT
>KZ308386.1:1023517-1085603 GCA_000376725.2 Ladona fulva | reverse complement strand
GAAATAGAGTCATGGTGCATGCATCCCCTGCCACACGCCGGAAGGCGGCTTGCAGGGTACCTGCATAGACATAGGTCAAGAGATTCAAGCTAACAGGTGAGAAAAGTCGGGAAGCAAGGCCTTGGTGGAGAAAATGAAATTGGAATGCTTGGAGACTAACTCTGGAAGGACGAAGTGTAGAATGGTTCTAATACCCAAGTAAATGATTTATTTCGCGATATATTATCCGCTTCCTTAGCAACGTTGCTTAGCATCAACTTCATCTCTCATGAAAGTATTATTTCTAAATTTATCATGCAACATTATCATTAAGTTTTGATCTTCTTTCCTTTTGCAATTACCATCCTCTGTTAGAAGAAGTAAGTGGTACTTAGTTATTTATCTTTGTGATTCTCGACAGATTGTGAGGCCTTTCGCAGGACTTTCCGAAGGAAATACACGTACAGCCCTATCCAATTTTCTTTACTTCTATTTCCAACTATCGCGTATTCCTTCCGATCAAGTCCCTGAAACGATTGGTTGCGGAATCGATTAACTTGATATTTTCCGCCCGATTCGGTCTTCCAATGAGGCTTTCGGAGGGGATAGACCAGGTCGGCTTCAGACCGTAAGCAAATGTGGCAGTTGCCTCAGGGCGAAAACTGAAGAGGGGTGGCCCAATCTTGCATTTAACAGCAAAAAATGACACTTAAAGAGTTTAAACTCGACGGAACGGCGATTCACTTTGTAGTATTCCAATTGGTGAATGAAATATAATCACTTTTCAAAAAGAAACTGGTATTATTGTATTCAAAATGACTTTGCAAAATACTTAATTTTACTTAAAGAATTTCACTAAAAGAATTAAGAACTAAGTAATTAACATTAGGAAGTTGATTTTAGGAATGAATTAGTAAAAATAAGTCATTCAACAAGTCAAAGTTAATATTCGTCAGATTTTTAGTGATAGTTTCAAATGTCAGTGGTCCAGAAAAGTGAAACTTGGACCACTCTGGAGCAAAGTGTAACGATTAAACTTTAGTTCCCTGACATTTTATGTATATTCATTCGCATATTTAATAAGGGGAAGGTTGCATTTTCATTTTTATACTGATATTTTCTAGCGGGGACCTCGATCTGGGCCTCTGATGGCCTGTTGAATGTTGAAAACAGGAATGCTCCTGTTTAGAAAGACTCGAATTAATAATGACGTTTACTTTTTCATTTTACGTCTTCTCCACCTTTAACCATGTGCTTTTGGTATAGTCTGAGCTACCGTTTTTCTTCCTTACACAATTCGGGTCCAGGGAATCGAACCCGGGACCGCTTTCACCGAAGTCGAACGCGTTGCCCACTTGGCTAAAAAGTTGACTTCTTTACTCCAATGATGCTTAATGGGGGTCTTGATCTATTCTTTGTGATCGGACCTTTGATAACCTAAATCCACCCTTGATACTCAAGTATTATCGGTAAAATTCCCTCAATACTCAAAAAATGAAGTCAGTAGGGCTGCTCCATCATCCCTATATGTCATAGATAAACCTCCTGCATACGCAGGCAATAAATCGAATTTTCCATTGAGATTGCTTTAATTTTAAGATAATGGTCACGTAATTGTATCAGATGCGGTCANTATAAACTACAATATATACATATTTTAGGAAGCCCAGTGGAAATCGAGATAAAGGAGGGAAAGACAGAATGATTTTGTGGAGAAACAAATGTGATTTTTTTATCTCAGAAAAAATGTTTCTACTCCAGGAAAAACCCTCAAAGAGAAGGGGGCGTGAAAAACCAGCGAGAGCGAAGGAGAGAGAGTGGAAGGATGAAAGATAAAAGGTTTTCAAAATTACAAAAGTTATAACCGTATACAACATATGTAGAACATAGTTATTCTTTGTCAGTTAAAGTTGAATATAAAAGAATTTTAAATGTGATGCATAGTATGAACTAGCATAGTACAAATAAATAAATATAAAGTTACATTATACTATAAAATATACATAATTACCCAAGAAGGTCGTCATTTTTAACATTAAACTATCAGGAGTTACATTATTATGTTCAGGGAAGGTATTCACAAACAAAGCAAAATAAGAAAGGGAGAAAATAACATTTAATACGCAAAAGTTAATTTCATTAAAAAATCAGTTATTTTCGATTAAGCTTTCTCATACGTTTTGATAGCAAATCTGTTCTCGAAGGAATGATAGAAAATTGCAGGAATCGGAGTTATATCCCAAGCAAACCGACTATGATGCCCTATTTTGAACTTTAACGAGTATCATTTTCTTCCGTACACTATAATTTTGCTTCCCTATCAAGGGTTCATAACAGAATCTCTCGCCATAAATCCTTGGCGATATGCGAAACACCTTACGTAACTCCGGGAGCATCGTGGCTAAGTCAATACGAGAGGATAGGGTGGGCTGCGTGTATTTTGGGTGGAGTGGCAACAAAGCACAACTCGACCTTATCTCTCCTTTTTCCCCCCTTCCCATTTTTTCTCTGACCAATGTCCATCTCAAAATCTCTCCCCTTCTCGTTCCCATGGCAACCCCTCTATTTTTTTCCGCCTTAGGTCTCCCTTTCCACCTCCATCTAAATCATCCCTTTTGGCCGAGGCGGGGGAGATCTCGGACGTCTTGCGAGGATGCGCGGGTCGTCCAGATCGAGAAGATGAAATTTAGTCTCGAGAAATAACTACCTGATGGTTCCGTCTTTTTCGAGTCTTAAGAAAGTGGAAGATGATACGAAAAGGTGGACGGATTTGCTGGGGATGTAGAGAATTCGAGAATCAGGGACATTTGTACCTTTATTATTACATTTTGTTGTCGATGATTCAAGGTAAGGTGATCCTATATCTAAATAGGAGAACAGAGACTTCCAAATTTATCACTTGAACACCTTTTTTTTTATTTTTATTAAGCACATAGAGCCGATTACATATTCACTCAAGACTGCGCAAAATGGCGAGACAACCGCCTCAGGTGCATACTTCTTGCAGGAGGCATTTAATGGATATTTAATGGCATTTCTTAATTTGTGATGTTTTATTTATAAACGGTTATGTATTTCAGCAAGGAAACCCTTATTAATCTCTTTCCTTTCCTAATTATATTGACTAAAATCAAGCGAAATGACTTGGAAGTAAGATGAAGGTGCCCTATGAGATCTCAAGCGACAAAGTGACTCGGCACAACCCTGTACATATATAATTACTTTTTAGAACACAATAATTAATGACAGAAGATAGTTTGAGCATTTCCCATTAAATATTAATCATCATTGTGGAAATACCTACTTTTAGGTGGGAGACACAATAAACTGTCGATACTGTATTTATTTTTATTTATTGGCAATATGTTTCGCTAGTGCCCTAGCATCATCAGGCCTGATGATGCTAGGACACTAGCGAACTATGTTGCCAATAAATAAAATTGCTGTGGAAATGTACGAAACTGTCTTTCTTTCATTGTAATCGCCTTCCACGAGGTAACGCCTTCCCATATTGAGTTTACGTATCATCAGGTCTGATGGTGATGATTATTCGTCGAAACCTGGTCATTTTAATCATTAAATGGAAATATTTCTGAGGAAAAACGCTCTCTTTACTCTACATGATGGATTTCCACAAGACCTCGGTTGTGACTTTGAATTTTATAAGGAATACGTTACTGATTCTGTATGTCTTTTATCTCGTTGTAACATTCTTATTCTTTCCTCTTAAGAACATCTTATCTATGTCTATGTCTACGTCATGTATCTTTGTCTATATCTATGTAAGTATCCTGCAAGCCGCCTTTCGGCGTGTGACAGGGGATGCATGCACCATGACTCTATTTCCCAAATCGATTACTTTCTCGTATCGTTCGCGGAAAAACGAGTTCTTGAATATATTCTTTCTAGCATCTATTTCGCTGATCTTTCTCGCAGTATACAAGAGTATATATGGTGAACGCATTAGGTATATCTGCTACATCATCTCTGAACGTGATATCTATAAAAAAATCCAGTGAATGAAGCCTTTATTTAAACCTTCTAACTTCCAAAGATCCTCATTCTGCGTCTTGATGCATCTAAGTAACGCTCACTGATTTATGGTCACAATTATTCACGAAACGTATCGCCTTTCGCAGCACCTTTTCTAATTCTGGAATACAACACTTATCGGCAGAGTCCCATATACTACACTCATACTCAAGATGAGGTCTAACTAACGCAAAATAACATCGCTCATGAGCTTTTTCTTCTCTCCGACCGACTATTCTCTTAACGAAGCCTAGTTTCTTGAGTGCTTCTCCACATATATCATGAATGTGGGTACTCCATGTTAAGTTATTTGTGAGAGTTACTCCAAGAGATTTCACCGATTCTACTGTTAATAAGTTTATCCCACGGAGACTGTACAGATAATCTTTAATAAACATTCTACTAAACATTTGTCTACATTTAGCTCTAATTACCAATCATCGCACCATTTCATAATTTTACTAAAATCGTGTGACAGGTTTATTCTATCCTCTCTACTCTCTATTTCCTATATCTTTATACACTAATATCTTGTATATCTTTATGCACTATAAATTGTCTCATATTTTCTAAATTTAGGGAGCGAATATGAATGGCCTGTGATTGATGTACACTTTGAAAGCTCATTTATTTGCGATTGGGTACCATCTCGATTATATTATCTCTTTGCGTGAATCCATCACTCCTGTTCGGTATGCTCTCTTGAGAGAATAAGGCATTGAAGGCAGCGTCTGTACGTCTGTCAATACGTATTTGTGTTATAGCTGACTGTAGGTGAATGTGGGACGAGAACAAGGTTACATGGTTTTCTAAAGGCCGTAATGATTCATGATATGGTTGAGTCACGACTAATGAAAAAGGGTTCGCTCTTAATGGAACAGCTCCCCTAAGACACGCGCATGCGTTAATACCCTGACCCGCGTAAAAGTACTGATCCCTGTACCTTCCATTTCCAAACAGTGGGCTATGTTATGATTAATAAGGATAATTGAACTTTAATGACCAGTTAAAAAAGTGAATAAGTTTCGCACTTGGTTTTGCTGATTGCAGAAGCTTTAAGTGAGTGATTGCTCATCCATAGCTTATGTTAGTTTGAAAATGCGTTATGAGTGAATAAGAATTGTTCGTACCAATATTCATTGGACATTCTTTATGGATCTCATTCAAACTTTAACTAACAACTGTTCTTTCTCTTAGACGTATACCGTTAATGAATTAATGAACGATTTTATGTGGAAATAACAAAGCAATGCTTTTAATTGTATGATTTCGTTACACATTGATTTATATTTGAGATGGTTCAGTTTCGGATCAGTAATTTTAATTTCAGGCTGAAGATAGCCGTGTTAGTAATTTCGATTAATTTGATGATTGTGCTACCACTTAGCCTCCTGGTAGTAAGTTTGCCTTAAAGGGAAGCGATAGAGGGCTTTATCCCGGAGAAAGAATAATTTTACCGATACGGTTTGAAGTTAAGGTGAGCGTCTGATCGGAAAATTCGTACCCATGGTGAGTATGGTGGAGCATCGTTGAAAAATAATGCTGCAGATGCGTCCTTTTACCGTTATGGGTAGGAGATATAAAGGCTAAGACTGTTTTCTTTGATCACAATGCATTATTTAAGTCCAATTTTACGCAAAAAAGAAATGTATGCGTAAAATCAAAATTATGGGAGATATCCCTGTAGCCTTTGCAAATCGTAGGATCCAAAAGACAGTCTTCTTGGGGGCAAAATGAAGACACACATTGACATGACACATTTAATGAAGACACAAGTTTCGGCCTATATTATTTTAGAATGTAATAATTATTTGAAATAAAGTTGCAATAGAGTTCAGTCACTTAGGGATTTTTCAGAAAGAGAAAATACCTGTTAACCTTGATTTAAAGCTCAGTGGTATCAGTGCCGTAATGCCGTATAACAGCCTCTTCGCATTGACTGAGTACTGTTTTGGACTATTAGTCTTGATTTTAAATAAAATATCAAATTATGGGTCGCAAAATCATTTTTATTCATTCCATATATTTATTGCGTTCGTCTCAATTAGACGATATTTTAAGTGGTTTATTATAGCGCAGTACTAGCTAAAAGGTCGGTCGATTGATAGCGATTAATCGACCAACCTCGAAACGATGTTAAGAATGTTTTTCATCTGAATGAATCTTTAATATTATCGCGCATAGTCAAATTCGAAGCGTTAGTTTCGAAGTAAATCCCAGCGCGAAATGTCTTGGCCACCTCTGTTACGGAAAATCGTAGGATGACGTCATTGCTCCATGCAACTGGAAAATTATGCATGTAATCACGCCTTAGTAAGTATTTAGGGCCATAATTCTGTTCAATCGATGTGAAATCAATTTCATACGCTGTAGATATCAGTTGTTCCTTCAAATCCCTCTTTCCACGTGTGTCATTCACGAGTATTCATTTAAAAAGAAAATTCTCAGCACGTGACAAAGTAATGGTGAGAAACGAATGCGAGTCTTGGATGCCAATTTTGTTGTCATGGTTCTCGCCATCCAAAGCATTTGTATCCATGAACCTCGTGCTACAAGTAGAATACCTTTGATAATTGCCTCATTTGGCCGTGACCACCTGGTCACTCTCTTACCACCTTGTAGTTGTCGATTTTGGTTTCTTCATAAGCTCATTCTTCAACCGTTCCGTAGTCGTTGGAAAAGAGGAATAATACCAATGGTACGGAAGAAAATCTTCTTTGGACGACGGTTGCGTAGCGCCGGTGGTCAAGGATTGAAAGAGGAATCCGCAAGAGGTCTGCGCGAAAGGTGTTGATTCCCCCGTTGAAGTCTCTCATTGTAAAATCGCCAAAGGCAACGCGCGGCCTTCGAACACGCGCCTGAAAGCGTGGACGGTGCTGGAGAATCAAGAACTTGTTGACGCGTTCTCAAAGAGACGTCAAGAACCCTCTTCTTTCCGAGCTTTTCACGAAATTCCTCTGTTTTTGGTCACGTGGTGTACATGTTGTGGTTCTCGGTCTTCCTCGGAGAGAATCCTTTGAAGACGCACCTTTCCCGAATAATGCCTATTATACCTCCTTGAGTAGTAAGGAGGTCTTCATTGGGGAAAGCGGGTGTGCTGCGCTCAACTTGGTCCCCGCGGTGCCTTTTATATAACAGCTCTCGCTCAGGTTTCTTCTTTTGGATCGCTGAAGGGTGCGGACTCTTTTGATTTTCCATCCTTAAGATCCGGGTACTCAACGGGATGAGTTTTCTTGCAATATGACGTACAGACGTTCTATGTAATAGCTCTACAATATCGTCCTAATGCTTTTTGCTGGTTTAAACGGGGGGTTTTTATTTTAGTGCATGGTGAAACGGTTAACCTCTCAGTTGAGGTTGATGGTTTTGGTCTTTACTTGGTGGTATGCCATAACAGAATACAATAAGATGGTAGAACTAACACTTTAATTTATACAATATCACAATAAATACATACGCTCTAAGTTTCGTTGCTTAGTAACATTACCTGATGCTGTTGCTAAGCAATGAAACCTAGGTCGTGAGCGTGTGTATTTATAGTGATATTAGTGATAGTGATATTGTATAAATTAAAGTGTTAGTTCTACCATCTTCTTTGATTCCAGCCTTTCTACTCTTTAAAACAGTTTTCTTCGGGGTTCCTCTCACAAGATAAAAAACTATTTAGGCAACCGTCCCAGGATACAGCAATCAAAGAGGCATCCTCCATTCTTTAACATCGAAAAATGGTTTTAGCGTTTCAAATTCAAATAGTGAATTTTAGGGTAAAAATAAATCATTAAATGTCAACGGAAATATTCTTAGATTCATAAAAATCTTCTTATTTATTGCTTTTGCTTCTGAAATTTTGATTAAATTCGATTGCAATCTTTAGGAATCGTTCTGGAGGGCAGGTTCTGATTATACGTTACACAAATCAGTGGTGTGCATGAAATGTAAATTCTCATAACTAGCTGGAATCAGCAAAAATAATTATCATTAAGTATCAATCGCTAGTTTTTCACGCCCCCATTCTCGTGGGCATTTTTCTGAGGGGTTTTATTTTTCTCTTAAGTTCAGACTTAGGTTATTTTAACCCACATTATATTTCATTTCTTTTATTAATTTTTCTTTTTTGTATCTCCCAAAAGCTTTCTCTTTCTGTTAAATATTTAATAACAAAGGGTTAGGTGTAAGAAGGAAATAGGAAGTCTCAATCTAACCTTCAAAAAAGGCGTTTATTATTATTATTGTTGTTGTTGTTATTGTTATTATTATTACTCCGGATAGCCTTAAGGGTAACGCGTTCGACTTCGTTGAAAGAGGTTTGGGATTCGATTCTAGGTGGAGGCTCACGTGCGAAATGACCTAAGCTGTCGAAGCACTTTTAAAATTTCTACTACTACCGCTTTTACCTACGGCATACGCTTCTCCTATGCCATCCGGGGGATATTTTCTTTATAACCTTATTATGTAACCTTGTAATGTAATTATGTGCGTTTTATTTATATTCCTAGAACTTTTTAGTATTTCTCAGAAAATACTGTTTCATCCCCTTTGGTAGCAATATTATAAATTATAAGGATCATGGAAAGGTGAATACCGTAGCACGGAGGAGCTGTGCGGCTGAAACCCAAGGAATAACAAGCGTGAAATATAGCAACGTCTCTGGGACTCGAACCCAGGTCTCCCACTATATCCCTCTCTATTCCACACTGTTCGGGAATGTTTTTGTGAGCAATAGAGCGGGAGAGTAGAACCGCGGTATGGCAGTTCAGTGGTTAGAATACCTGCCCAGAAAGTGGGGGACCTGGGATCGAGTTCCAGTGATGCCGCTGTTTTTCTCACCTGTTATTCCTTGGGATTATGAATTATTTTATCTGCGATAGAACCCGAAATGCTCAATGTCCCAGCAAAATATCCCGGTCCTTTCCTGTCCGTTCTATGATACACGAATTCCGCTCCTGCCATCGGCTTATTTAGCATCACATATTTAGCCGGGCCTTTGTTCTTCGTCTTATCGTCGCGACCTATCGCCAAAATGAAAGGAGCCGAGGGGCATAGTACAGGGAGCGCACGAGAAAATTCTAGGAAATTCGTTTTTATTCCACTTCCTCGGAACTGTGTCGAGAAGCGGACGATCGGTTGGAGTCTAAGAAGGCTAATGGGGAATGGGTGGGGAATACTGTCCTTCGTACTCGTTCATGGGGGTCGCTGACCCATGCATAGATAACGCTCTTAAGTTCCTCCTAAACTTATTTTTCCCTCAGATAAAATTCTCCAATGTTTTACTCCCCTCGCATTCCCCAGCCTCTCTTTAGCTCTCTCTCAATATTCATATCTGTCGGCGTAGTCGACTGATTAGCGTTTCTCCGGGGAGAAGAATCGTTAAGAGGACAAGTTGTCTTCGACCTGTAAACATAGGCTCGAAATGGTGGCGCGATTGAGAAAGCTTGTTTGCGTTGGTCGGGTGGAGAGCTGCTGGGAAAAGTGTGCCTTGTGATTTATTTTCAAATGTATTCGTGGTTTTTGTCGATAGGATTTATTTGCTTCGCTCGGAGAGGGAGCTGTTCCGAGAATTATGAATATCCTTTGTTTGCCGCTTGCGTCCCCGCCGTTTTAGTTGCTTAAGACGTAAAGATGGAGTGAAAAATACGGGAAATGATAAAATCGGGAAATAATTAAGAGGAATCGACTGTTTTGTAGCCGAAGTTGCTTGTTGCCGAGTGCTTTATATTCAGTACTTTTTAATCATTTTCTTTACGTTTTTGTCATTACGAAATTGCCCTGTCGGTCACATATCAGCAGATATTATCAGGTTTTAATTCATTAAAAACAACAATAATAATAACATTAATAATAATAACAACAATAATAATTATAATAATAAAGCGAATTTTTTAGTGCGAGATTGAGGCTATCAAGTCTCTTCTTGCATCTAACATCTTATTTAATGAATGTACGCTTAAATGATCTTAACTCAGAGCCAAAATATCATCTACTGGCCAGAGAAGAAAGAATGTATTACTTTACTTTGGTTTATTAAATTATAGGCTATCAAAACTAATTTTCACATTAAATCTTATTTAAACATTATAGAATTTTATTTTCTCTAAAATGATTAATATTCCCTTATAATAATCAATTGATCATTTATAATGAGTTGTCAAAATATTGTATAAGAAATATCAGAGGATGAATTCTTTGGAAACCTCATGTTACTCCATATTTTCGTGTTATAAATCAAATTATATGTATAATATTTTAAAATTGTTGACATAATTAAGTTAACAAAGCGTAAATTTTACAATTTTTTCCTATATGTTAAATGATCAAGATCTTCGATACCGCTCGAACTATAATATCCTGTCGTGGTGTCGTGGTATCCTGTACCAACTATGGGTATTGCAGTATCTGAAAAAGAAATTGTAGTATTTACTACGAAGTGAAGAACTTCCTCTGAGAATGACCGCCAACCGCTTATATTTTTAAGACATTTTAATTGTGGGGGTATTTATTTCGAGTTTACGAGATCTTGCGAAAAATAATGGTTATTTTCGATAAATAGCTTTCTTCGTAAACTATTTATCGATGTAGCTGAATCAACGTCTGTGTGGTTACTATGTAATCTAAGGAAATCCATCCTCACCCAGGAGGAAAATGCGGAAGAAATGAAAAGCATCAAGGCGTAGTAACTTCCTACCACATTTTCTTAATACAATTTATTGGGACTCATTATTGTCATGTTGGTAACGCGTTCGACCTCGGTGAAAGCAGTTCAAGGTTCGATTCCCGGTGGTGGATGACGTGCGAAATGATCTTAGATGCCGAAGAACTTAAAGGTTATATTATTAATACTAAGGTTTATTACATATAGCAACACCTCGTCTAAAGATGATATGTCCCTCCAAAATCATAGTATTTAGCTCACAAGCAGCTCCAGAGCTTCCAAAATCTCCAAATATCGATTAACACAGACATAAAAATGTAACTGCGTTCTCAGGGGTAGTCAATCGAGTGTCAAAGAGATGGCTTATTGCTCGCTCGTTCGTCCATTACTCGAGTATTGCTGCTCAATGTGGAATCCACACGAGAAGGGTCAAATCTTGGAGCTAGAGCGCGTACAACGCAAAGCGGCTCGTTTCGTTAAAGGAGATTATAGTTTCGACAGCAGTGTATCAGAAATGATCAAACCCATAGGAAGGTAATATTTTAAGGATAGAAATAACGAGTACAGGCACAAGTTAATCCAGAAATTTTTAAGTACTAATTTGCACGGCGAAGTATGCGATATCGTAATTCCAGTTCTCAGCGAGCGCGATTTCCGAAACCAGACGACTAGGAGATTTCGCGAGATTATGGCGAGATTTGATTGCTATTACTGGTCTCTTTTCCCTGATAGAATAGGAGTGCCAATCAGGTAGCTTATTAATAGGTTCTTTGTTTCACAGCCCCTGCCATACGCCATACGGGGGGCTGCCGGGTGTTAATGTAAATGTAAAATCTACCTCACCTTCCGATTAAGCCCTGAAAACTTTCTGCTCATCATTTTTGAATTATTGTCTATGCAAAGAAACTTTTTCATCTTTCTAAACATTCTGAATCCGAATTGAAAACGAATGAATAATTGTTTGGCAGCCGAAATTCCGTGTTTGCTGTGTCATTCGTAAGGCACTATGTCACTTTAAGGTGATATCGTTGTTCCTTCAGTTACTCGTCAGTCCTTTCTTCCTCTAACTAGATACAAACAACTTGATTTTAATTTTTGTAGCTTTCATAACATTGCTAAAAAGTTAAATCCGAGAAGTATTCGATGATTGCGCGATGCCTACATAATTAAAAAACTTGGGCCTGTCCGGGATTTGAACCCGGGACCTCTCGCACCCAAAGCGAGAATCATACCCCTAGACCAACAGGCCGTTATTTTATAGCGGTTTTTCTCTCAGAGATATATTCGGCAACGAAAAGGCTAATTCCGGAAAAGGAATTCGTCGACTCTGCTTTCGCAGGCTTTAAAAAGCAGTGGTGGATAAACAGCTGAAACAGTGGGAACGAAAGATATATTTCTAAGTAGTACATACGATAGACCTTGCCTTGCCTCAGGTATCAAAATGTTGGAATGAATAAAATAACAAGCGAAAGTGAAAAAAAAGTGCGTCGGCCGGGAATCGAACCCGGATCAACTGCTTGGAAGGCAACTATGCTGACCATTACACCACCGACGCTCCACATGGTATATAAGAAGGGTAATGGATCTTACAAAATCATTGCTTCATCACATACTATTATCTTTTACCTATATATAAGTTAATCAGTCATTTAAACAACATCCCTTTGAGTAATAAGGCTTAGCCCAGCGGCATTTACATTGGGTGATGTAGCATAGACATGTGGTCAGCATATTGGCATCCACGCTATCGTAATTCGGTTTTACGGGACCGGGTTTGCCTATATATTTCATTAGGAAATGAAAGATGGGACTTTTTTGCCCCAATATGGACTTATGAATTGTATTGAACATTACGAGAATCAAAAACTTTACGCCAGTAAATAGCACGGATTATCCGGGTTGTGGTTGCATGAGTACATAAGGGTGATCACTAAAATTGTAAACATAAAGATAAACGGATAAATATCCCTACTAAGTTATAAAGAAAAGAGTTATTAACGTACATGTAACGTATGCATAACTCTTTTAGCTTTTTCTTCATTAAAGATTTCCCGAATTAGGGAAATTCCCGAAAAACAGTGTCAAAAATGGGCCTGTCCGGGATTTGAACCCGGGACCTCTCGCACCCAAAGCGAGAATCAACCCCTAGACCAACAGGCCGCTGGGTGAATGGTGATGTTTTTTTCTAACTCAGTCACTACGTAAAACAATCAAGGAAAACTAGTTTAGATTTGGTACGTCAGCAAGTTTCTCAGGAAAGAAAACAACTGAGCTTTGTCAGGCTTTCACGTGCGATTGGGTAGAACGAAAGTACTGATAAATATAATGAATATTACGGAAATATATCAGCAGTTCAAATATAGACTTTAACCAATATATAAATATAACAATATTTTAAACTCGAGTCCGTGCGGTAAAAAAAAGTGCGTCGGCCGGGAATCGAACCCGGATCAACTGCTTGGAAGGCAACTATGCTGACCATTACACCACCGACGCTCGTTATGAAACGATAGCACTTTAGTGATCAACATTGGGATTGAATTCATAGCATTCGTGTCTAATTAGTCATTTTGTTTTCATTAATATCCAAGTCGTAACCAGGCCACCTACAAAGCGGGCCCAGGTGCAAACGTCTTCTGAAATCAACTGGGGGCACAGATGCACGGAGTCCACCAATTGACCGGCAGCAGTCATAAGAATGTGCTATTGAAAGATTGAAGCATTCATATTTTTAGTACAGCGAATAAATCCGATTTAGAAAGGGTGGTCCGGGGGGAAAGTATTTGTGAAGGAATCAAAGGTTTCTGGCTTCGTCAGGTGTATCTGACCTGTGTATACACACAGGTCAGATTGAGGATCTAGTAGATAATTGAAGTAAAAAATAAAATAATAACGTGTCACTGTTAAGTACATCGGGATGCGTGACGTAGAAATTTTAAACATTACAGAATGATAACAAAAACAAAACGATAGATTCTTAAGTGTCATTTCTATCCACTGGAGATTAAAAGGGTCCTACGCCCCTCTTATAAAATGTCAAAGAGAGATTTTACTTCTCCTTCCAAATGATTAGCGAAAACTGTGCCTCTCTTCATATACAACGTTATAATACATCCGTAGATATAATTAAGAATCTCATGTGCGTACCGTGCGTAAAAAATAATCGAATAATAATATGCTAACATACCTTCTCTATTCTCATTCTGTGTGTATCCAGGATATGTATATCCTCGAAAACAGTCCTCGTTCAACCAATGGATGGTTTTCATTGCGTCACTGGTTTAATCAACTGTATATAGACACATGTTTTGGAACATCTAATGAGCAGATTTCCCATTTGATGACGTTGGCAATTTACATTCCATTACTTAATATGCACAGTATTTCATTATTTAATTACATGAAGAACGAAAGAAATTAGGTGAAATATTTCACATTAAACGCTGAATCTAGCAGAAATTTAAAATTTAATACTGAGGAAGATTTTCCGAGTCATAATTACTTTCAGAATACTCAGCGAGGGTTTATGGATAAAATTGCAACGTTTCGCCGGCGTTGCGATTTTATAAAAAAATTTAAACACTTTGGCATCGATTGGAGTTTTTAGCCAAACTATTTTAATGCCTAGTATACATACAGATTCCACGACATAAAAGAGTTCTTAGTAAAGTACTTATACTGTAGCATATCTTCCAGAAACCGTAATAGCAGGAGTAATTTAAAAAATTTTTAAAAGTACTTCGACAGCTAAGGTAATTTCTCATGTGAGCCTCCTCCAGAAATAATAATAATAATTATTATTATAACACCAACAACAAAAACAGCGACAATAATAATAACCACAATAATCATAACCATAATAATAATAGTAAAAGTAATTGCACACAAAAAATGACACATGGAGAGTATGTATAATTATAGTAGTTTTAAGTAAAAATACAAAAGAAACACTCTTAACTTTTTTCCAATGATATCACTCAATTACATTTTAAACCGATACACATATCTCAGGGATTGTTTATTGGCTTTTATTTTTATTCATTCAGAGACTCGTGTAGTAAATATTTCTTAATTTCTTGTTTTAGGCTGAACAGAGTTTTTATATCATGCGGATCATATGGTAATTTATTAAATAACATTGGTATTTTGACTACAAGCTGTTTTTGCCATACTTGCTATCATAATTTGGTACTATATATATGATAACAATCATAATAATAATGTCTTTATTTGGGTGAATTTTAATTTAATGAGACCGCTCTTACAAATAACCAGGTAAAGACGAACACAAACCACCAGGGAAATCGAACCCGGACCCGCTGCGACCGGAGTCGAACGCGTTACCCACATGGCTATCTAGAGGCACTTTGACTATACAGGTTTTTTCATTGTGTTTGATTTGATTTTTGTAAACTTTACGTACATAATACATGGTTAGCCTCTGGTTTTGAAGAATTGCCATAATGCATATTACGGAGTTACTGTGAGCAGCATTGGATGGAGTGGAAAATCCATACGTGTGCGAGCGGAAGTACAGAGTTCAGAGGCGATAGTCATCTGTCCTAGACCCGCGCTGCGAAAGGAGGATGTTTTTGGGGCAAAAAGGACCTCCAGATAAGAGCGGCAAGGACTGGATTGCTCAGGATAAATACTTCGCCTTTTTCTCCTCCGTCTTCGGGTTTTTACAACGACGGCGTTCTTTCCCGGTCATCAATGGGAGGAAAATAACAGAAAAAAACGCCCGTAGGGAAACCGGAAACTGTCAATCGGATTACCTGACGAGTATCGAATATGTATACGATTTTGAAGTAATCGGTCGGAAGCTTTCGAGACGGGGTTTGCCTCTATCTTCTCCGCCGCTTTAGAGGTGCATCGGTAAAATAGCAGTTATATGGATTTGTTGCACAAAGAATTTGGGCCTGGTGTTTGTAGGTTTATATTGTTGCGTGTATTCGAGATTTCCTTTGAACGAGTGTTGGTGTTAAAAAATATGCTTTTAGGGAAAGTGGATTTTCCCGTTATTCCATAAAGAGAAATTTGGTGAAAAATTTAGAATTCTTATAAAACTTATAATAGTAGAATATTATGCTAAATAAGCTGTGAAATATAAATATTTTTTCCTGTTGATCTCACGCTCGTAGTCTTTTTTATATCTTGGTCTTAATACCCTTATCCATCACTCTTATCCTAGTGGTTCATGTTATGCTTTCATATCTCTCGATGCGTAAATAATGCTTGAATTTAATTTGAAGGTATTTTGAAAAAAAATCTCACATTTTCTTAATTATTTTTATGTGTATACTCATTTTTTATAAATACACGTGTATATACCTATGTACATCTGGGGTGTAGCCAGATTTTCCCTGAAGGTTCAGAATTGTTTTAACTTGAAAATGTCACGATCTTTTCGTTCACAAATATCTTGCCACCCATTCCTCGTTCTACGAGACATCGGACCTGGCTACTTTTACATTCGCATTAATAGCCCACAAGCCCCCGTATGGCGTATGGCAGGGAATGTGAAGACACCGAACCTCTTAATAAGTTACCTAATTGGTATTCCTATCAGGAAAATGGAAGCAGTAACAGCTATTCGTTCTCGCTATAATCTCGCGAAATCTCTTTGTCGTTCGTACTTGGAAATCGCGCTCGCTGAGAACGGGAATCACGATATCGCGTATTTCGTCATGCAAACCAGAACTTTAAAATTTCTGGAATAACTTGTGCCTATACTCGATTCTTCTATCCTTAAGAGGTTCCCAGGCGAGGGTTTTGATCATTTCCGATACACTGCTCTGCCTAATAAACTACCATAATATATACTATAACGTTTGATTTCCCATCCGGGTTTCACTCTATAATTTGTTTTGACAATCAAGTTTTTGCCTTTGATTATTCAATCAATTATTTCGGAATCCTCTTCTTTTATTAATGAGATATTTGCTAAATACTATTTAGTTATTCTCTAATTTCTCAATTTTTTAAATTTTGTGGCCTCGATCATCCTTTCGCCTGCCTTACAAATTTCCAATATTTCAACCCATCCATCTATATCTTATTTCCTACGGCTTCCGTAGTTTGGTCAATATTTGCCCTAATTTTATGAAATTTGAGCTCCATTTCTTTTTCTTACTCAATAATTTGAGCTCCTATTCAACGTTCCGAATAACATCTGATATTTTCATCGTCTTTTCTAAATGCCCCTTAGAGGTGGTAAGCCCTTACTTTCCATCGAACATTTTCTTAATATATTCTTGCAATTTTATATACAATCATTTCATTTACTGACTAAATATTTGTCTGTTTATTATTCAGCCCGAACGCTTTCTGGATGCTCATCCACTCAACCATTAGTTACCGTAGGCTTTAGAGAGGGAATGAGGCGTACTTGGCAAGATGACGAGTGAGGTAGTTAGCCTTAGCTTTACTCACTGAGCCAGAATGTTGTTCAGATCTACATCTATACATATAGCCGCCTTTCGGTGTGTGGCAGGTGGTGTACCATGAGTATAGAGCGGAAAATGCCTCGCTGAAGCAACACAATGATAAAATATTCAATAATAATTCAAAAATCAAAAAGCATTCAACAATCAATAATCATTCAACGATCAATAATCATTCTACAATCAAAATTCATTCTACAATCAATAATCATTCATTTGGAATCCTCACGAAGTAGGATTAGTCTCCGATCTTGAGATGGTTCAATGTAGAGCGGCTAGGATTGTCAAGGGAGATTTTAGATTCGACAGTAGTGTTTCGACTATGATAGAATCCCTCGTTGAACTTCACTTGATTACTGACGTAATTTTTTGGAAAAGTTTATCACTGCAGATCTCGTCGACGAGATAGCTGATATTGTTATTTCGGTTAGCAACGTGCGTGAACTCCGGGAGAAAATAAAGAAGCGATTCGGGGAAGTGATTGCCAAGACGGATTGTTACTTCTGGTCGTTTTTTCCGCGTAGTATTAGAGAAGCTAATAGCAGTTAGGGTGTGGTAGGATTATCGGTGTTTTTACACCCTCTTCCACTCGTCACTGGCGGCTTGCGGGGTTTAAATGTAAATTCAAATGTAAAAATATTGCGACCTATATGAATGCCATTAGTGAGCATCATTCGTACCTTAGTAACTATCGCATTATTACAGCTATGAGCGAGATTGAGGCAAAATTAATTAAAGGTACAGTTTACTCCATCCTGAGACTATGGAAAAGTGAAGACATCTTCCATCCATCAAGGTTTGATGGCAGGGTCATGTATCAAAGACGAATTAATGTAACATTAACTCTCAATGAAGATGTGGAAAGGGACATGGGCTTTGTGCTTCAGTAATGACGAATTTTTCGTAATCTTTATGTGCCCACTGTATTCCCTACAGAAGCACCACGGATGGTGATGTAATTTTCTCCCTAATTACCACATTAGGAGTGCTCCGCAAAATATACATTCATGTCACGTCCGGACTTTTTCGCAAGGATGAATTCGCGAAAGAGTTTTCAAGTTTTATCCTTTCTCTAGCCAGCAGATGGTCCCGAGAAACTTTCCGAGTCCCATTTTGGGAGGGGAGGATGTGTGCGTATGAGAAAGAGAGAGAGAGAGAGAGATGCGGGAAAAATTGCATCCTTGGAAAGGTAAGATTCAGTACTTTCCCACACGCGAAAAACACGGCTCTTTTTCTACCTCCGGAGGAAAAATGATCTCCTTTCAGGATAAAAGGGGTGGAAGGGATAGGTAAGAACAGGTAAAGGGAAAAGGGGAAACCCTCTCAGCAGGAAGGGGTGTGTGGGAGACGGTGGCACTAGGCACATAAAAGGGAACCCAGGATGCATGCTCTACCCTATCCTCAGGCAAACAAAGCGGATGAGTGTGACCAGCTATTGCGAATTAAATGCGAATACGCAACGGGTTTGCGAAAGGAAGCAGCAGGAATCCAAGTTTCAAGTTTTGAAGTTCGCCATTTGTAGAAAATTAGCAGTTGGTAAGGGTTGACGAGTTCTCATCCATCTATGTGATATAAATTTATTGTCCTAGGACTGTGTCCTTCGGAACATGATACGATTACGAAAAGACTCTGTGCTAGAATAACCAAAGATGAAATAACAAAAAAAATATTTAGACAAGCGAATGAGATACAGCTTGCATCTACAGAAATACCGTGCAAGCCGCCTTTCGGCGTGTGGCAGGAGGCGGAAAAACCAAGCGTTCGATTTACCTCTTTAGCTTATTGTTATCACGTATCGTTCGCGGAAAGAATGGGTCCCTAAAACGACTTGTCCTCGCATCTATTTCTCTTATTATACTCCCACTGTCGGGTAGGTCGAAGCAACAAGGGGGTCGCATAATACCGATTACGTCATTCACAAATGTACTTTCTCTGAATTTATCAAGCAATCACAGCCTAGCTTCTAATCTCCTTTCTTTCAAGGATTCCCAACCTGCGTCTGAGAGCATTTGCTTAACTAACCGAGTCACCCGCAAATATCCTCATATTGCTATCAGTCTTGTCGCTCAGGTCATTGATATAAATCAGGAAGAGTAGAGGTCCAGTTTCGCTGCCTACTTATTCACAAATTGAAGGACAATATCCACATCCCATAAAAGAATAGCAAAATGCTAGACAATGATGTAAATATACAGGAAACAAACCAGGCAACATATGTAACAGAATACATAAACCGCCTAATATATGAAATAGAATATAATTTCATACAGTTACTATATTTGTATGCCGAAATGAAAACAATTTCAACTAAATTGATACAAATTGTTCGAGTCAACCGTACACTATTAGGAATGCCATATTTTTAGGCCAGTTTTTATAGTAGAAAGCTGGTATACATTGGTTCTACATTATGGAATTTTAAACCGTTTTCTACCTCTAACAGCTCTGCTGGAAACATCCAGATTTCTAATTATGTATTCGTACAAATACATGTACACATTATCGAAGTAATGAATTTATTTGGTGACTTTTTGCGCTGTGTGTTTAGTATAAGTTTTTTAAACGTGTATCGAATTTACTTTCGTATCCTACAAGCTACCTATCGGCTTGAATGGTAAGGTTTTAAACGCCTTTTCTTTCGATTTCTACCATCGCGGATCTTCGGGGAAAGAAAGTTTTAAAGTGATTAATCTTAGAGTCTATTTTACTTTTTTTCCGCTCATTATCTGATCGGCCGAAATGGCTTGGAGGTCTTACAACTCCTATTATGCTGTAATTATATAATAAAAATACGTTAGATTGAAGAATGAGAGTTGAAATGAGAGTCCAACTCGAGCCAGGTCGATGATGGAGTGTAAAAGAGTTAAAAAGCGATGCTGCAGGTGTATATGCGTGAATTGGCGTTAATAGTCGTAAAGAAATTTTTAACGTCGCAGGGTTCCCATCTTTCATTTTCCTGTTGTCAGAATTCCTGGCGTTAACCATCTTGAGATGGAAAATTGAGGGGGCACCCGGGTTATGGATATGAACCGAGGACCTATGGATCTGCAGTCAAATGCTCTACCACTGAGCTATACCCCCTATATACATTTTTGGTTAGGGCTTAGTAATGAATTTAATGTGGACTATAATATTGTGGACTTAAACCGAAAGTTTATTTAAGATTCACTGTGAAGTATACCATTGCATCACATTAAAGGACGCATGTATTTTCTCATTTTAATTCTCATGCAAAGTTTTGTATATTTTCTGAACCACATGCTTCGCAAAGGTGAAACAAATGAGCACGAAACTATTGATTTTTACGAATTTCAAATTTTGTAATACGATTCATTATTCTATCGGAGAACCTTTACATTACTTATACTTACTAAATTGTACTGGCCCATCGAGTGAACCATTTTCGGTTCTAAGCAGGTTCGCTTGTATTTACAAGCTAATACATCGTCATCTCATCATTCATGAGAGACTCGTTCCCGAGAACCTCGTGAGCGTCGAACTTTCGTGGGAAAAAAGCGTTTTACTCTATATTTATGTAATTCCTATTAAGGGATATAATTCCTATGAAGAGGATTAAAAGCAATGGTGATGTGAGGCCCATAGAAAAAGAAGTTCGAAGAAAATAAAATGACTGAGTAGATAACTAATTAGGAAGTTCTTCGAGGAGCAAATGAAGGGAGAAATCTCTGAAAAACATTGATAAAAAGCCTAGGAAACTTGAACGGGTACACAATGTGAAGCGATAGTTTCCTGAGAAGAGTATTGGAAGGAATGATGGAAGGGTAATAATATAGAGGAAGAATTAAGTTACATTACGACAGGCAGGCAATGATGTTATGTTATGATGAAAGTTAAGTACTATTGCACTGTTATATATACTATATATTATACTATATAATTTACAAATTAAGCACTATTGAGGGAATAAAGCGACTTGCTGGGAACATGACTGATTGGAGAACCACAATAAACCAATCTTAGGATTTTTAACCTATGACGATGATAATATCTCAATTTTACATTAAACATATGCATAGCTCTGTGTCGTATAAATGTAATTCCCCTGCCCCCTGATGTATCGTGGGGTGAAATAGTATGGTATGCGTATACTGCGGTACGCTAATCGACGAAAAAATAATCTAAGATAGCGGTTTGTCTGTAAATTATTCAGCCCGGAGGCCGGTTGGGACCTCATACCCTCCACCATCAGCTAGGAAAAGCTAGGAGAGGGAAATGAGGCTTACTATGCAAGATTGGGGGTGAGGTGGTTTGCCCTTGCTTTCCTCCTTGAGCCAGAATGCTATAAGCAGAACAAGCCTACGTTAATGAAGCGCAATGACTCTACGAGTAACACTTTCCTTAGCATTCCATACGGAGAAACCTTCATTAATGCTATTATTCAGCATAACTCATACCTCAGTTGCTTTCGTATCATGACAGCCATGAACAAGACTGAGACAAAAGTATATATAAAAAAACATGTTTTTCCCTATCCCGTACCAAAAGGCAAATGATTAATACTTCATTCATCAAGATATGGTAGCAGGACCAAAGATAGCTGCATTTAAACCAAAAGAATTTCAGTGAAAATTTTTGAAAATGTTCTAAAAATTGCCGCCCATCAGTTACTGGAAGATGATTAATATTATCTAACGATGAATCAAATTAGGCAAAATGAATTATCGATAAATCAAAGTTACGATTAGAAAATGTATTTCAATATTTTTCTCTAACATCATCATCATCAATATCCTTATAATTTGGAGCGTACAGAAAATATATCATGTTGAACGAAGCCATCAGGATAGATGGGAAATGTCTCAGATAACGTTTCGAAACATCGATTTTTCATTTCACGCATAAAAGATGTAAGAAGAGACTAATTAGTCTCAATCTCACCCATAAATAAAGACGAGTTATTATTATTATTATAGAAATTCAATATATATAAGAATATTTCACTACTACGATGAGTATTGAACCCTTTCTGGGTTGTTTGCAGTTACGCGTATTCTGAAATATCACGTGTATCCCTATAAACGGCGGATTTAGCTTCGGGATTTTATTTTGTGAGAAAAAGGTATGCCACGCTTGACAAGCTGCATCAGCCCTCCCCCGTTTCGTTCGCGCCCTTACTGTCTAACTCGCTTACAGACTGAAACCGGCCCTGGTGGCAGCGGTCTATAAACCAGAAGAGCTAGAAAACTACGATGCAAGGGTTTCGAAAAATGATTTTCATGCCGCCAAGGCAGTTGCAGAGTGAGGGAGGCAGAATGATGGTAAGGAAGAGGGGGAAAAGGATGAGTATTGGTTAGGGAAGAAGGGGGAACGGTTATTATTCCAGCATGCGTGCGTGGGAGGAGAAGGGAGGTTAGCGAAGTTATAGGATAGGATGTTTTCGAGCTTCGTTGGCCCCCAGTACCATTGGTCCGAAGCATTATTTTCTCATCCCCTCTTTTTCTCTCCAGGGAAACCCTTTTTACCCTCTAACCCCTTATTTTTTCCCTCATCCTCAGGCACCCTCACATCTCTCTCACGGTTCTATTTTCGGTCAGAATGGGAGAAGGGACTGGGAACGGCGGATTTTTTCCGTTTCTTTCCCTCTCTTACACATATATACTCCCCGGTCGGAGGGTTTTGAGAGGGTGGCTTCAGGTGTGGGTGTTTTAGCCGTAAACAGGAAAAAGCCTTAAAGGGTGAGGGGATTTGGAGTTTTTGGCTGGGAATAGAGGGTTTAAGAAAGGGTGGAGGCAAGGGAAAGGCCGCATGCGTTTGAAGGGATGTGAAATGTTGGGACCGAAAAAGGTGGGATTGTGTGAGGAGCTAAAAAAGTGGAGGCGACGAAAAGGGTTATCTTTCTTATGGTTATTGGCGTTCGAATGTTACTTCGTTGCAGATGGCAGTGTATCAGTGCTTGTTTTCATGATATTTATAATTATCTACGTATTATTCTCCTTATTATTAACCTCGACGAATAAATGTTTTCATAATATTAATAATGTTTTATTTATTTACAAATATTCACAAATATAAGAAATCGAAAATATACAAGTTAAAAAGCAAGTAAAACACAGATAAGGAATACAGAGAGGAGACAAATACAAAGATATACATAAAAGGGTCCTGCCAGACCATAATAATAATAACAACAATAATAATAATAACATATTTTATTGCAAGGTAAATATGTAGATGTACGGAATACTTAACATAAATCCGTACTCTTGTATAGCGCGTTCCAGCTTCTCTAGTCAAAACATCGGCTTACGAAGGAATCATATCCTGTGTATTATTTCCCTTAAAGCGAAATATCCTCATGCCAGATCGCCTTTATGTCGAATCTTAGGATCGGATGGATTAAACTACGAATCATAGTTTACATACAATTAGACTAAAGATATAGTGATACTGCCGCCCGGGACGGGTCTCCCTGCTGGCTACACCAATGTGACATTACAATGAGAGGGCTGCCGGACGCTTAAGATCATTTTGCAAGTGGGTCCCCACCGGGAATGGAACCCGGTAACGCTTTCCCCGAAGTCGAACACGTGGTCCACTATCTGGGCGCCCTTACGGTTCTCGGATTCATCAATTTTGACGAAGATGGCAATAAACGTTATTATATAAAATCGAACGAGGTCTAAATTAATTGAATGATACCGCACCCTCATCGTTGGTATTGCTCCTCCTCAGGAAACTTCCTGACACATGGCTTGAGCTCCTTTTCTACATCAGTTTTAAGGGTTCGCCATTTTTTCTCGAGGATCCATCTCCTCCCATCTTTTTGCTCTTGCGATTCTCAAGGATTTTGAGGATGCCCGGATGGATGGGGGAGGCAAGGTCGCTTAGGAATGCGGTGGTGGTCCCTCAAGTGCTCTTTTCTCTTTTTCGGCGGCGGTCAGCTCTTCAAGCCTTAAAAAAAGGGGTGGAGACCCTTTCTCCTTTCATCTCTCGAGCGTTTTTGGGGAAAGTCGGTTCGCGGAGGGGAATTTTCCGACCTGTTCGTCAATTTTGCAAATTCTTTTCGGCAAAAAAGGGAAAGCTGTCCATGTGTAATGGGAAAACAAGGTTGGCAGGAGGCGAGTTGGTTCCGATCTGTAACAATATGCATGAAACGCAACTTATGGGTGGTGTTTTTAACGAGTGAGAGCGTTAAAAATGTGATTATGTGTATGAGGGTAGTTAATGTTATTTTTATTAAAGAATAGCTGAAGTGCCCGTTGACCCTCTACGGGGAAAATATGAAAATGCATGAACTCGATTTCAACGATGGAATTAGTCGTCAGGGGGACGGTTTGTTTACAACCTCAAAATTCTTGGATATTTTCGTTTATTCGATCGAAGTTCTCGCAATTTTGAACTGAAAACTATATTCGACGACCAAAAGAAGAATCTTGATTCAATTTCCCTTCTCTTATACTATAACTCGTCCTGATTTCACGCGACTATTCTTTCTAATTTAAATTTGAAAAAGACAGAAACTCTGCTAACAATGAAAGTGAATTAAAGTGGTTGAGCTTGGATTCAATTGGATTGGTTTAGTCGTCATGGGGATCAGTTGTTCACAACCACAAAATATAGCAAAATTTTCGCCAATTTTATCAACATTCTCGCAATTTCTAATCGAAAGCAAAATTCCACGCCCAAAATAAGAATCTTCATTCAATTTCCTTCTTTTGGTGTTTGTCGCAATTTCATACTGCTATTCTTTCTAATTTAATTTTGCAAATGAAATAAACCATGCAAGCGACAAAAGTGAGCTTTGCGTGCATTTCTTATAACAGTAAAAGTTTTAAACGTCTGGAGTCGAAACGGGGACGGTTAGGTGAGTAAGAGGTAGCCTAATATCTGTCCGGGAAATACATTTAACAATCTTCAAAGTTTGAAAGTTGTGCAAAATTTGGTTCACGAGTTTTAGGTGAACTTACACGCATACAAACATTCTACTCAAACACACTTTCCGCACGTATTCTGCGCGGACTTTTCATCCCTTCTCATTTAATGTCTGTCGGAGTATTCGGCAAATCGTTTCTAAGGCCCAAAGCTGCCTTAACCCATATGGCCGCCATTGTCGAAATGAAAACCGTCGTCATATGTACATAATTAAGAATAATCTCGACTCGTTTGATGGAAATTCCACGATATGTTAAATATGTAGTCATACTCTGTACTGAGTAAATATGAATATTCATATCTTCTGCGACAAAATGATATACAACTAAGGTGGAAAATTTGATCGTTTTTGATTTTAATGAAGTTTACAAAGTATCGTTTATGTAACTGAAGTATAGACTGTTATTTATAATTATTAAATTAGTCCCTTTCGTTTTACAAAAAAATTATATTTCATGGATCAGAATTATAAATCCAAAACTATCAGCCAAATAAACGACAGAATTAGGTTTTACTTTGAGGCAATTATGAACACCGAAATTCTCCGTTAGAGAAATAATCTGCTAAACCATAACAATGCATAAAACGATTTCGTGGCAACGCTACATACTTGATAATTAGCAACAGACTCATAGCCGCGCCGCCCTATGGGTGCAGGGGGTGCATCGCACCCGGGCGACGGCATCTTAGGGGTGCAACAGAAGCCTAGCCAGCTATTACTATTATTACTACTACAACATTATTTGTCGTTTTCTGTGCGATACGCATGAATTACCTTGGAAAGATGATGGTGTGAAATTAAAGATTGGAAAACGTATAAAGAATTAAGGATAAATCAATACGAGTTGGCCTGACGTCGTGGAAGGCCATGTCAAAGTGCAATAAATACACCGTTCTTCGTAAATTCCACAAAATAAGTATTAATTAATAAGTACTTTGTGGAAGTTACGAAGAACGGTGTATTTATTGAACTTTAATTAATGATAACTCAAGACGAGAAGGGAATATTTGTTCAGTGGATTTAATCGAAGTTATTTATAATGCTATATAATTTATTTAAGAAAATGTTATATTTAGTTGCGAATAGTAGATTTCATACAGATCATATCATTTTAAGTTAAAGCATGGTGATGATAATGTTAATTGAAAGTAATGTGAACTATTAGCAATTTACTGTTCCGTATGCTATTTATACGGAATATGCACTATTGTTACCGATTTTTTGTAATCAATGGGGAATGAAGTCATACAAATTGGTTTTTCTAACAGAAAGTCTTTCAAAATAAATTTTACCTGCAAATCAAGAAACGTATGGTTTTGGTATTTAATTTTAGGGTGAGGCAAATTATGTTTGAACCCAGGCGGTAGATAGGCAGGGTGCAGCTCTGAACAGACTGTTCATTTAGCATCTATAATACCTGAGTATGTGGCGTTACAAAGAAACCTAGATCGTTTTATGAACTCTTTGTGGTTTAGTGAATTGGTTTTCTCATAAAGCACATTAGCGAATCAGTTATCTAAATATTTCACTTATCTGGTCTTATGATAAGATTTTTGTCCTTTTCATTCGATTATTTAAATGTATTTTAAATACAAATATAATAATTAATTTCAATNTAAAATATTAAAATAATTCCTCCTGTGTGCCCCACTAATCTTTAGTTAATGGATGGCTAACGTGAGGTTTTGTTCTTGATATCGAACGCTCACATTTATATAATCAACATTTACCGGGGATTTTTTTTTAAATTTCCTCAAAACAATTAATTGAAATTAAGGGAAAAGATTCTATAAGAGCTTTAATGTGAATTTTAAGGTTTAATTGAAATAAAAAAAATACCGTTCTAAAGTGAAAATATTTAGCGCGGTTTGTCAAGCCTCGGTAGCGCAGTAGGCAGCGCGTAAGTCTCATAATCTTAAGGTCGTGAGTTCGATCCTCACCCGGGGCACTTTTTTGGAAATTCGTTTTCTCCATGGTTGTTGAAAAGGAATTTGCAACTGTCATCGCAGATGGAGATATACTTTTATCGTCATCAGTTAACACGTGAACATACTTTTAATGCAGTTTCCTCTAACTAGGCCGATGCTTGTTGCTATTACTGCGTCTCATTTCATTGTATAATATCTACATTCACATATGTACCAGGCAAGCCACCTTTCGGCGCGTGGCAGGGGATGCACGTACTACCATGACTCTGCTTCCCTACTTTCGCGTATCGCTCGCGGAAGAAAGGATTTTTGAAACGACTTGTTCTAGCATCTATTTCTCTGATTTTTCTCTCTGAATCAGATCGGCCTATGTAAAAGGGAGGACGAATATTATCGTCTACTTCCTTTATGAATGTACCTTCTCTGAACTTAACATGTAAATTAAGTCTTTGTTTCCATCTTCTACTTCTAGAAGTTCCCATGTTGGGTCCCGAAGCATTTGAGTAACACTTACTGATATATTTTTTATATAACAACTGAATGTTCGTGAATGAATTACTATTTTTTCCATCCCCCTGTTAAAAATTAATATTTACATATATTTATGAGTACGAGTTTTTCGTATCTCGTAGTTATTCCTTGATCATTTTAACTCTGATTGCTTCGTGCACGTGGTAGTATAAGTGATTCGTGACCGTGACCACGAATCATTCAACTGATTCATCTACGTCTATGATTATTCCATTGATATCATTATTAATTTTCAAAATACATTACTTTGTAAAATGGGAGTGATTTTCTATTGGAATTAACTGCCAATTCGCCTTATGATACGGCAGAGGAACAAAAGTGTTTAGAGGCGCTTCCATCGATATTTACGAATTTAATTGTCTTGCCGTTACGAAAATTTGGTAGCCCTTTTACCTTATCTTTCGTTACAGAATACATCGCATCAGCCCTATCGAGATGGAAAATTCAGAGAGTTTGCACCGGGGGTCTCTCTAACACTGTGCTACACCCCCCACGGAGTATTGTAGCGCCTAAGGAGGTAAGTTCATATTATTGTGGATATGATTTAGAAAGACTTACCAACTTTGGAAAGATTTATCATGATATATTATCTGATGACTCACAAATATATGCGCGATTTTTAAAATTCGTATACTAAATGTTTACCAAGAACGCTGTTCCTCCCAGCCATTTACATCTATATAATATAATAATAATTATAATTATATACATGAAAAGCAAAGTGTCTGTCCGTCCGTCTATCCGCCACCCTCTCTATCTCAGAAACGGCTTGATATTTTTTTCTACGACGTTGAAAGCCCGTATAAAAGTATTCACATCTCTGTGAAGGCGCAGGTTCGAGCCCAGGAGCTCAGAATGCTTTACCATAAGAAATGTACGTAAAGTTCTTTTTCACTTCTTGCAGACTATGTTTCTTTTACAATATTAAATTAGAAATAATGGTCCTACGAAATCGAGACAATTTTCAAAAGAAACGAAATTGATAATAAACTTATTTTAGTCGTGAATTATTGACAAGGATTCCAAATTGCGAGAATTTTGATAAAATATACGGAAACTTTGTGAAATTTTGCAGTAATTAACAACCCATCGCCTTGACGACCAAGGAGACCGTGGAGTTTGATCTAATGCACTCTCCTATTAAAATATACGGAGATTGTAGGTCCATTTAGAACTAACTGTTGGAACTGATACCGAATTACAAATGACATCGTCATCCTTTGGAGGGGTACATGTATACGATGGTAGATATATTTAAAAAATAAATTAACTCTGTCATGCCTTACATGGGCACTTGTGTGCTATATATTATGCGTACGAACGTGATTCAGACCCTAGGCATTGGTAAGTGTGATTCAAATGTGCACTAATAGATGGCAAACGAGCGTCCATATACGTACATACTACACTAATTGGTACATACATGGCGCGAGCGTATGAATTTTTCAAAATATAAGTATCGTTAAAGGAAATGCATTTTAACCGTAGTCTTTTAACTTAACTAACCGTCAAGAGATTTTTTGGTTTTTTCTGGAGAACTTTTAAGCATTGTATTAGTTATTTAAAAAAAAAGTTTTTTGTCATAATACTTAGCTTGTGAGCTCCCAGAGAGCTTGTGCGCTCCCAGATAGTCGAGTATTAATAGTATTTAATTTGTGTTGTTGATTGTTGTTGTTGTTTATTGTTTAAGGGGCGTCGACAGCTTAGGTCATATTGCACCATAAACTTATTTAGGTTGAAATCTCACTGTTGTATCTTAGCGGTGTCATAGAGACCACGTAATCGCGTTAGAGGCGGTTAGTGCTAACTTAGTTTTAAGGTAGGGTGGGTTATTAAAATTAGTATTTTAAAAGATATAATGGTGTAAAAGGGCTACTCATGCCTATTCGAGCATAGATGAATTTACGATCTCTGCTTCGGGGACGTGTTCAAAGTTTTTCAAAAACCCCACTTTGCTTAAAAAAGTTCAGTACTCTGGATATTGTGTCGTGGTCGTCTCCTAGAGTTGAGGCTTTGTCCCCTCTGATTCTCAACGAGCTGCGGATCGTTTCTTATTTATCGCACTCCAGTAGAAGGTGTTGGATGCTTTCGTTGTTTGTATTTATGAGTTTTATATTACAAATTCAGATGTGAGGTGTAAGAGAGGCCCATTGGCCTAACCTCGCCAAAAGGGTTAAATAAATAAATGAATAGGTTTCACAGCCTATTTAGCATAATATTCTATTATTATAAGTTAGTTACCTAGTCGAATCACTTATAACAAAGCTACCACTATTTAGCATTCTTTTTAACTGGTATATTTATAAATTTTGCGCTCAGGTTCTATTTTGTTAAGAGTTTAAGAGGAACAATCCTCAAGAAGCGGATCGCAGCATCTTCTTTGCTCCGGCGCTTCAAAACTAATGATAACACAGTTTCACGTTTTAGCCTCAATCCATCCAACTCGTTATTTCCGTCAACGAGAGAATAACCCGCTGCGAGGACGATGGGGAGGGGCCCGCCAACTAATTCCATCGAATCGGCGACGCTTTAGCTGCATGTGGGGCCGAGTATTTCGGGAGCGGCGCTGAAGGAAAAATGGCTCGGGCGGGGGGCGGAAAGCAAATCCCCTTTATTTTTTTTCGGGGGAGGAATTCATCCACGAAGGCATCCCCACTAGCAGAACCCGTCACCCGAATCTAGTGGTCCCAGTTCATTTCAGCCACCCAATTCTTCCCCTCCCTCCCGAGGCCGTACCAATAGAAGAGCTCCCCTTCAAATCTCTGGGATTCCGCTTCTAAAACGGATATTTTTTCCTCCGAGTCAGTTGGGGCTCGGGAAAAACAGGCTCAAAAACAATATTTCCCTTCCCCTCTGCCACGATTCGGGGATACCCTTTCACCATCTTGCCTTCATCTTCCTCTGGAAGGAGGATTCTGGGAAGTTTTCGCGACGGGTAGGCGTTTTTCTGCTGTTTTTTCTCTCCCGCCTTCCTCTTTTCCTTCCTCGAGCGTGTGAATAATGGCGGACCGAAACTTAGGTGAAGTGGACCCCCGGAGGATTATTTTGTTTGTTATGTCAGCGATGGAATTGCGGGGGGCGATGTTGTTTTTTTTCGTCGGGATGTTTTGTGAGGCGGGAAGCGATTTCTTGAAACCGAAAGCGATCTTGGTGTTTCCACTGTTTACGTCGGGGAAGATTTGGAGCCCGTTGCTCCTCTTTTGAGTCTGAAGTATTTTAATATGGTAGTATTCGAGTGAAAGTAAAAACCGTAAAATATGCTGAGCATCAAACGATTGTGGCACAAACAGAAAAAGAGCCACAGAATACCATGGAAAGAATATGTAAGGTTGGAGAGATGTATGGAATGAAAGTAAACATGAATAAAACAAAGGTTATGAGGATTGGGAAAGAAGATGACGATTTCAATGTATTATTAAAAGGTCAACGACTAGAGCAGGTAGAATCTTCCGGATACCTCGGTAGCCTGATAAATAAATGGGCTCAGGAAATCAGGAGTAGGATATCCATGTGAAAGAAAGCATTCGAAAAATTAAAAGCTCTGTTAACTGCCAAAAAAATAGTTATTACTTTAAGGAAGAGATCTGCAAAATGCTTCATATGGAGTGTGGTCGTCTGTGGATCAGAAACTTGGACCTACAGCTAAACGGAAATACAGTATCTTGAGGGTTTTAAAATGTGGCTATGTTGAAAGTTGATGAGGGTGAGATGGAAATTAAATTTGGGAACAGATTGAAGAGAAAAGATCACTCATTAACACGATAAAAAGAAGTAAACGGGCTGAGGCACATCATGAGGCATGACTGCCTACTCAGTAGGATTATACAAGGAAAAGTAAGAGGAAAACGGAGGAAAGGAAGACGAATGTTTAATATGTTCACGGATGTACAGGAAAAGAGAACTTACCAGGAAATGAAAAAACAGGCACTAAACAGACAAGTTTGGAAATGTTTAGCTGCAATCTCTCCCATGACAGATCCATTCTGATGATGATGAGCATTCGAAGAAGTTCGAAATCAGGGAAATAATCACTCTGACTCGATCGATTTGAAGTTCCAGCAACGAGTACAGGACTTGAGTAATCGTATTTTCAACAAGAGGTAGGATACTGACGTCAGGGATCCAGTCTCTCTCCGCACCTATTTCTCAAGCTGTGTTCTTCCACTTCTTACTTATTGCTCTCTTATATGGACCATGTCTTCCGAATCTAACGTCTCTACTCTCAATCGAGTCTTAAATTTCTTTTTAAAAATCTGTTTCAGACTTCGTCTTATAGGAATAAGTCTTAGATTCATCTTCTAAATCACTTTAATCTTACTTCTTTTAAATCCTCTCGTACTTTTTCCGACGCTGCTTTCCTGTATAAGATTGTCAACAACAAGGTTGATTCCCCTTTCTTACTCTCTCTTTTCTCTCGTCGTATTCCTTCAAGAACAATTCGCATATCTGATATCTTCTCTTTGAATATTCCACGTTTGTCAATAATAAAACGGTTATTATTCTTCCGCATACCCTCAGCTTTCAACTCTTTATCTTCCAATAAAAACTTCGATCCATTTTATCCACCTCTAAAATCAATTGCAAATATGGTTCGAGAGATATGATTTGGATCTCTGTAACGCTGTTCTATTTAATTAGGTTATTTTTTTATTATTTATATTATTATTTAAATTTGTTGATCAATTTTATTATCATTGTTGTTGATCATCAACCGTTTTTGGTCTGGTGCTGTAAGTTGATGTATTATTAATATATAAACAAATACATTTACGTTTCCTGGAGTAAAAGAGCTAGTTATGTTATGATACATAGAATAAGAAACTCGAATGGATACTCATTTGAGTATAAGACAGCATTAATGGTATGATATGGAGAAATCGTGAATGGCAACAGATGAGAACATGGGAAGGATAGAGGGAAGGTGATTTAAATTCGTACGGTAAAGCAGAGCGGCTGAATCTCAAGGAATAACAAGTGTGAAAAATAGCGACACGATTGGGACTCGATCCCAGGTAATTCAGTGGTTAGAATACCTGCACGGAAAGTGGGAGACCTGGGTTAGAGACGTAGTCATGTCACTATTTTTCACACTTGTTATTCCTTAAGAAATAGGAGTTCTAACATTACGAGTTGACCGGTAATAGCTGATTGTGTTGATGCTAGAGGGACAGTTACTCTCACAATGGATTGAGAAATGCAACTCAAAGGAAGGGCTTATGAAAATTACTGGGAAGAATTGGAAGATAACGAACAAGAAACAATAATATGAGAATTCGAATGTCATTTTTCCATCCTAAATATAAAAAAAATTCTTCATTACTTTGTGGTTTTACGCTCACAAGGGAGCATTCCTGTTTATTTGTGCTTGGTTGCTATTTCGTAATTAACAGCTCCTTGTGGGTTTGTGTCAATATATGTTTATGACGTTTAATATCAGCGTTGCTTATGGTCGACGAACTGGATGGTTTAGGATTCCTTAGCAGCGTTGCTAAGAGACATAAAATATCTACAAATGTTCGCAAATAATTTAACAGCGACGTATTTTGTTATCAGTGATGGTTATTATATATATATATACACACACACATTGGGGATATTGACCCCTCGACTGTACTGTTTAACACAACGAGTCCCATGCAAAATGATTATTGAGATGCCCCGTCTCTACTCATGAGGAGCTGGCTCAATTCCACCAAATGAAGTTTTGACTTCCTTTCCTTCATGTAAACAAGGCGAAAATTCTTTCCGTTCAAAATAACTTGAAAAACAGAAAAACGGAGGCGTTGAGATAGAGAATTGGCCCGACGATAAATTTCTCACCGATCTTCGTTAGAACGCAAACTGGTGCTTGAAACATGAGGAATTCTGTTGGTTTTCGTACGTACAAATATCATCAAGTGCGGCTAAAATTTCAGAGGTAATTAGTTTCTTTCGACTTTTGATTAAAACGCCGCTCATAGCATGAGAAAATAAGAAAACGATGACGCGTGAATAAAAAAACAATGGCGCTTGCATAAGACAAATATGACACTTGCATGACATGACAATGACATTGATGCATGTGTATATTATTTTTATTAACATCATAAATCAAGGTTGGTTATTTTTAGATAGCTTTGTTTAGTGAATATATTTTGAAAGATTTTTACTTATTGACTTCAACGAGCAGTTTTATTCCGCATTACGCACTTCCTGAAAGATCGATAACTTTAATTTTCGTCGATAAAAAATTCTCTATCTTCTCAAGGCTTTGGTGGAACATAATGGATAGACAAAATAATGTAATTAATTAGTCATAATTTTTTCAAGCTCCGTGAACTTATCACCTTATACAATAATAAAAATATCTCCTTGTAAAACAATGTATTCGTTTCAGATTCTGCGGAATGTTGTTTCCCAAACTGACATCATGTTTGTGTTTATATCATTTATAATATTTTATTTTACTTAACATGTTTGGAGTCGTAATCCCGTATTGTCTAGTGGTTAGGATATCCGGCTCTCACCCGGAAGGCCCGGGTTCGATTCCCGGTACGGGAAATAATTTTTTTATCTATTTTAGGTACTATTTTAGTAATTTGGTAGAGAAATCTAATTATCATAATTAGACATATTTTTCATATATGCACAGATTGCAAAATTTTAATAACTGTGCAATCTTATCAGTGTAGTAGTTATATAAAATAATTGAACTAGTAAACATATCTTCAAACTCAAAGATTATTTACTGAGAATTATGTAACAAAATTTTACAATGTCTACAATTTAGAAAAAAACACATGCGACCGGTTTCGAGATAATAACCTCATCATCTGGTTCATATGGAGGTAATGATCTCATCATCATATGATTCGTTTTTACCTGAAAAATAATCTTTAGCAGTCTAGAATGACGCCTGTTTGCTGACTCGCATCTGAATTAAAACATACATGTCTGTATTAAAGTTTTTCTATGTGATACTTACCATTGGTGGATAGAAGGGGTGCAAAGGAGACCATCTCCCTGGTGAGTTTTCTTACAAGCAGTTCGCCTAGGATATGACGAGGAGCTTGAATTAACCTCGAAATTTTAGAACAGTTTCGTTTATTTTATCAAAATTCACGCAATTTTGAGCAGAAAAGTACATTCGACGACCAAAATAAGAATCTTCATTCAATTTCCCATCTCTTGATGCCTGTCTCCATTTTATGCGAATATTCTTTCTAATTTAATTTTGCAAAAGAAACAAACCCTCCAAGCGATTAAAGTAAACCAAAGAGCATGATCTCGGATTCAAGATTGGAATTAGTCGTCAAGGGGACCGGTTGTTTACAACCACAAAATATCACAAAATTTTCGTCTATTTTATCAAATATCTCGCCATTTAGAATCGAAAGTAATGTTCCACGGCCAAAATAAGAATTTACATTCAGTATTCCTTCTTTTGGTGCTTGTTTCGATTTCNTTTTCATTATGTATTTAATACACAATGACAAATTATTTTTCATAATATTGTCTATTTTTCAAAATGTAGTATAGAATAATTATTATAACTAAATAATATCAATTTAATACCTACATATTTTAGTATTGGTGTGCCGCGGAATTCTAGGAAGAATTTTGGTGTGTCATAGGTGAGAAAAGGTTGCGGAGCACTACACTAGACTATACGTGATTGAATCACGATGTTAGAATTCAAGAGTATCTTTCGAGGAAGGCAGTAACTTAAGAGAAAAGGTCATTTAAGCGAATGATAATGCCATTTAATTAATATTACTTATACGTTGAGAACTAAAAAATAGTCCAGCGGAAAGCAAATTAGTGAATACTAGCAACTCATGCAATACCACAAACAAACACGAGAGTGACCTGACGATGATGCTATGGATTGGAAAGCCGAGTCGTGTGTATTCTGTTGTTTGTGGTTCTGTGTAAATAAAAACTGTTCGTATTCACTAATTTTCTTTACTCTGTTATGACATAGTTACAGATTTGGTTTCCTGAAATTAAATTAAATTAATATTAATTATTAATTCCTCCAAAAAACAACGTATTTCAGTTTATTCGAATCAAGTTTTGTCGATGATAGAATAATCATTTTTTTAAATAGAGTAATTATACTTTTGAAATCTGCTGCACTTTTATGTATGAATAGGGGCAGCGGTAAAAGTGAAATTGAAAGTTTTTTAACACTCCTGTACGCTGCCGTATATCGGTTAGGAAGCGCTAGCATAGGCTATTTGGGGATCCATCTTCTTTTTCCTCCGTAAAAAACTTGAGTTCCCGGCGGGGAAGAAAACTTTCCCTCCGTAACACGGATTGGTCAAACAGTTGACCCAATGGGTGGCTGTGGGCGGTATAAAAAAACCACCATAAAAAAGTTCGGAACCGCCCATTCTCAACCTCCCATCCTCCATTGGGTCACTAAACGGTCTCACAAAGCAGCGATCAAAAAACACTGTCCAAACACCTGCGCACCGGTGATTGGATGACCCTTACTATTTCATAGTCAGCCATAAACCACTCCACCCAAATAGCCGCTAAAATTGTATGCGATTCATTCCTCATTTTTTCCAATCTTCCGACCCTTTCAACATGGGGAGGGGTCGTTTTGTGTGGGGAAACAGGGGTCCCATACGCAGCAAAAAATCCCTCACCTAATACGCAAAAAATCGAACGAGATCGAAAATGATGATACGTGTTCGTTCGTGCGAGAAGAATGAAATGCCGGAACCCTCCGTGAAATTCATTCATAAAAAACCCTCGTTGGAGAAGTCAGGACCCTCGAGTTGCGTGTGAATTCTTTTTATGCCGACGGATAGGAGTCAGGGACCTTTTCCGGAAAAAATATCCCTCCTTCAGCCAAACAACCTCATCCCCAAATCGACCCTTTTTTTTAGTATTAGGGTCGGAAAATTCTCGGGTGGTTTAGGGGCGAGGTTAGGTAAAGGATCAAGAATCAGCACGTGGCTGCATTTTTTTAACCCGCCGCCGATCCCCACTGCATATCTATTCGGCTTCCCCATCAACAAATACGACCCTTGTATAGTCGCAGGTCTGCGCGCTTCCGGGGGGTTGCAACGGGCACCTGTGCCACCAGTTTTTTTAGTTTTTTTGCTCGCATCTCCCCCCGTGCTGCCACCACCGTATCTCCCACTGTGTGGATATCGATGCTAAACCAACACGTGCGATGAACCTGTTCCTGAAGTGGATGGATAAATTGAGCAGGGGAAGCTGCTAGTCTGTTTTTTTTAGGGGTTGCTCTATCTCTCTCTCTCTCTCCGGAGGGAGGAAGTCATCGAGAATTAAGTGAAAATAAGCAGGTGAACTGTTGAATGAGAGGTTTACAAGTAAGCGGAGGTGTTGAAGTGGAATGAAAAGGTGTCAGAAACACTTACAATGTATGGTTTACTGAAGTATGCATTGGTACTACTTGCGTGACCATCCCGAAGCTGTCTTAATTTTTGACTATTATTATTTAATTATTGCTCCGTATTGTTGTAGGATAATTTTTTCAATTGCTGTCTCAACAATTTTTGCTCACAATAAGTTAGCTAGAGGATTGTGATTCGTTGTCCCTTGTATCAAGCGTTATGTTATTGAGGATTGTTTCCGTCAAAAAGTATTCAACCTGAAGACGGCTTAAAACCTCTTCCTTTTAACAATTAGTTTTCAGGAGCTAGAAGATGGGGAGTGGGGTTTACTAGGCAGGATGAGGAGTGAGGTAGTTTGTCTTGCTTTAATTACCAAGCCTTTTTTATTTATTACTCTAGCTAGAAGGGAGGAGTGAGGTAGTTTGTCTTGCTTTACCCACAAAGCCTTCTTTTATTTAATACCCAATACCCCCACAAACATCCGTTTACTGCTCTATTGCAGCGGTGGGCTTTAAACAATAACAAAGGATATCGCACAATCACTTCCTAACATGAAAATTCCGACTAGCCGGGAATCGAACCCGGGACCTTGGTTTTGGAGCGCTAGCACGCTAACAATTCCGCCAATGCTAAACTGGAACAAGTATTTACAAGCGTAAATGAAACACAATATCTCTACGAGTAACAATTTTCGAGGCATGCCATAAGGATGAACCTTAATTAAAGACATTATTCTGCATCACTGACACCTCGATAGCCTTTCTATCATCACAGCCATTAGTAGGACTGAGACAAGCAGTAAATGAAAGATACATATTTCTCCATCCTGTACCAAAAGACGAATGCATAAAATATTTCTATAATTTAATTTGTTTATTAGTTAAGTGTTTAAATTTGGGATTCCGTCATTGATTACTCTCGCCGGTCTCATTTATTTTTCTTACATTTTATTTTCTTATATTTATTTTTATTAAACATTCGTTCAACCTTCCAAATGTAAACTATCGATGACCGTTTATCTTAGACGTTTTCCACTCCGAAACTGGCCCTGTATGCAGCACATATACAGGGAATCATAAACTAATTTTTTCTTATGGCGCTCTTCAATTTCATCATGATAAATAGAGGAAAAATTTGAGTAATATAGTTTCGCTACAATGTTCTTTTTTTTAGTTTTTCCTTTCTGTGCTGCAAAAAGTCATTTCCCGTACCGGGAATCGAACCCGGGCCTTCCGGGTGAAAGCAGGATATCCTAGCCACTAGACCAGTGCTCCGCAACCGGTGTGCGTGGCACACTGGTGTGCCGCGGTCAAATTCAATGTATTTGACATTTTACAATTTTTCATTATGTATTTAATACACAATGACAAATTATTTTTCATAATATTGTCTATTTTTCAAAATGTAGTATAGAATAATTATTATAACTAAATAATATCAATTTAATACCTACATATTTTAGTATTGGTGTGCCGCGGAATTCTAGGAAGAATTTTGGTGTGTCATAGGTGAGAAAAGGTTGCGGAGCACTACACTAGACTATACGTGATTGAATCACGATGTTAGAATTCAAGAGTATCTTTCGAGGAAGGCAGTAACTTAAGAGAAAAGGTCATTTAAGCGAATGATAATGCCATTTAATTAATATTACTTATACGTTGAGAACTAAAAAATAGTCCAGCGGAAAGCAAATTAGTGAATACTAGCAACTCATGCAATACCACAAACAAACACGAGAGTGACCTGACGATGATGCTATGGATTGGAAAGCCGAGTCGTTTGTATTCTGTTGTTTGTGGTTCTGTGTAAATAAAAACTGTTCGTATTCACTAATTTTCTTTACTCTGTTATGACATACCTCCAACTCAAGGCCGAAACCATCAACGTCAACTGTTGCGTTAAGGATATATAGCGATACATATGTAACAAATATACCAAATAAGAAAGTTTATATAGAGTATTCTTGGAAGATTTAGCGTCCATGCGCTTCTTTTTCCCAAAGTAAGCCACCCGAAAAAGTTCAAGCCCAAATCCCGGTTAAAGAATTTCTGGTCGATTTAGAATTCGGTAAGAACTAGGCCGAAAGAAAAGTTGGAATACGTTGGATTATCATCAATCAAAGATAGGTTTTAAAACATGAATAAAATGAAATTCATATCGAAGAGGCCTTGATAAGGGAGATATCGTCTTTGAAATGCCCATAGGTATTATCCCTGAAATCGTTAAATCGGAGCTTCCCGTTTGTCTCTAAACGTGATTTTCTCCTGCCGACATACGGAGTGTTTTAAAACCTCTAAGAATTAGACCGCATAAATGATACAATTTAATGGAGAACTTTGAGTGTAGGGCTGGAATCATAAGTCGTGGATATTTTCATAGCCAAAGTTCTTAATTTCCCTACATTTACCTTGAAGAACGAGGGAATTGCTTGGTTTATGCTGTTGCCTAATAACAGAAGCTCCTGCTGGTCTTACCGTTATTATATACGATACTAAATCAATATTCCCTTCAGGAATAGATTTTCCCGCGCATACGTTGGTATTTGGTGACGTCATACTTTTCTTCTTTACAAGCTTCTTTCCCCTCATTTGTCGTAAGGACCAGGAAACGAAAGCGAAAGTGCCATTTTACGAACGTTTTAAAATGGCCCTGTAAAAAGTAAGAGGGTGCGAAAGTCTTTGGGTAGACGAGGCGTGGGTAGAGCAGTGTAAAAAAAAAAATCTCCGGGTCGAATCGGTGGAAAAAGAAGGCGATCATTGTTGCGATTACCGATGAGGTCACTAAAGAGAAGGCAGTAAAAACGCCACCGCACGGTTATGTCATTCTGGGGTGGTCCCGGCAATAATTTTTTCCGAACTAGGGCCTTGGGCAAGGACCTTCTTCTTCCGGGATCCACTGCCGCTCGGTGCCTTACTTCCGCCGGGCAAAAAGCAGTTTTCCTTTGAGATGGTTGCGGCCGCAAAAAATGAAGAACTTCGCCGGACTCGGGACGTATTCACGCGATAATTCGGCATGATTTGGTACGGACATGTGCGTGTTAAAATGTGCGGCTACTGTGGAAAAGTAATGGCTCTATAAAGGGACGTCTTGCGGAAGCATGAAGGAAGAATTCTCCGTGGCAACGGTCGTTACGGACGCAGAGTCGAGGTGGTCAATAAGTATGCTTTAAGAATTACGAGTTGGAGTATCGGAAAAAGAAACACACATTTATAAGAACATCAAAAGGAGCCATGTATGCTAAGATAAATAGCACATATCAGTGGCAGCATATTACGTAGAACGAGAATTAAAGAATTTTGAAATTATGCATAGATCTGAAAACTTAATTGCAGGAGCCATTCATTTTTAGAGTAAAAGAGTAGCTGTTCTTATGATTGTGCACACAAACATTGCATTACAAAACAATCTTTGTAATTTCCCTGATGGGGGGCTGACGGGTATTAGCCCCCACAATATTTTACAGGTACTTCTTAAGAACCCAATTCTCGAGAGGCTTTGTTAGCATAATTTGTTAGTATTAAGCAAACTTTACTTTATATATTTTCTTATTTTTAGAGTTAAAACGGCAGAACCTTGGGACTGTAATTTCCAGATGTAGCTATTTCTTAGAGTTACCGACGGAAGCTTTTCGAAAAATTCATCGGTCTAGAAATTTTAGAAGTAAAAGTTATTGTCATTTCAAAAAACAACGAGCGCGATCTTCGAGAGGCGAAGACCAAGCGTTACAAGGAAGTAATCACTAAAACAGGTAGTTACCTCTGGTCGTTCTTTCCGCATAGGATCAGAGAATATAATATGGTAGATTAGGTAAGATGTTAAAACACCCACTGCCATACGCCACTGGCGGCTTGCGGGGTGCGAATCTAAGAGTTTTTGAGAAAATTTCAAGATACTTAGAAGAAGAATCACTTTTAACGGTTATTTTAACGTGGTTTTTCTTCGAAACAACATAATTAGTGAGAATGCATCTCATTTGAATTCCTCAAGAAGTTGTTGAAAAAGTTTTTTGAATGAAAAATTAGCTCACAACAAAAAATTACCCAAGATTAGCGTACAACAAAATTATTATCGAACTCATGTATCTTAGAGGAATTTTTATATATACGATCAGGGTTTGTACTGGAAGCACTTCCGTAAGAAACTTGACACTCTCTCAACACAGCTATTTCTTTTCCAAAAGTATTTCCCGTACCGGGAATCGAACCCGGGCCTTCCGGGTGAGAGCCAGATATCCTAACCACTAGACAATACGGGATTGAGATAGAATGTTAAAATTCATGCGCAATGTTCTTCGAGGAAGGCAGTACCTTATGGGAAAAGATCACTTAATTGAATAAAATTTCCAGCCTGTTAGTCAACAAACAGGTAATATATACATCACTTGCCTTATCGGTCGACATTTAGATTAAAATACTTTCCTCTAAACCGAGCATAGAACCTTAGTGTTTTACATAGCGATTTTCCCTTCATATCTATGAAAGATTAGATTTCTGTTCCATTTCTGATTCGCTCGTTTTGACGTTGGTTCAAACTTTTTTTACACCAGGCATTAATGGAGTAACGATTCTGAATTTTTATTTCGATTCCATTCTTCTTTCGAGTAAATCAGATTGGATTCAGTTTTAGACAAAAACATGCGATATTAAAGAAAAACCTATTGATAGATTGAAGTAAGATAATATTATATGTTAAATATTCATTTTAATCAGTTTCATCTCGCTTTTACACATATCTGGAAAAGCTTTCTCCATGTGGGCTCAAGTAAAATGGCATTGCTGAGAGCCGAAATGACTTGTGATTAATGATGGTTTTCGGTTTCATTTCGGGAAAATAAATTTNTTATAAAGTGTTGTCATTAACTTATTTTCTTATCTTACTATTTATATCTTACCACTCTAATATCTTTTGTATTAGTGTTTCGATTTGTTGTTCTTTTCAAAGCTCATTGAATAATTTATCATTACACTACTTAATTTCATATAATGGGATTCACTCATTTTTATTTCTCCGCTTATAAAATGCTGTGATTATCTTTTGTATTTGTGATATTCTTTATATCTCCAATTTTGTAAAGAGCTATGCCTGTCAATAGATTTTATTCTATTCCACTCAATCAGATTGATGGAGTGTGTCATAGTTAATGATTGTTTTGTGGAAATGTGTGTAATGAAAATGATTGTAAATAGTCAAATTTATTTTCTAATTATTTTAAATTCTAATTTTCAAAGTCTATTTATTTGATATTTTTCATAAGAGCTTGTGATTTTTAGTTAAATTTTCATAAAGTTTGAATTCTAAATTTACTAGAAGAAATCATGAATTTTCCAGAACATTCTATAATTTCCCAAAATGTTGCTTTACCCCTTTGATGCCAATTTTAACAATTTTTCAATACTTTGAAGCCTAAACTGCTTAAAAAAAGTTTACCAAGTCCACAAGGACTTATTTTTTCAGATCAAATTTTGCCTTCTGTACTTGTATTCTCAGTGATTTGTCTTCTCAATAACTAAGTATAATTTCACTTTGAGTTATTTCTAAGACGCAGGTCACTGGGAATACAAGTACAAAATGCTACAGTTGCAGCAAAAACAATTGAATTGTTGAGTTCCGAGATTTGGCACAGGTTTGGTGTCCCCTACTGTACCGAAAGGTTTAGAGGGGCAAAGGACGCGGCATAGTAGATCAGTAGTTTGAACACCTGCCCGGAAAGTGGGGGACATGGGTTCAAGCCTCAGTGAAGTCGCTATTTCTCACTCCTGTTATTCCTGTAAATTTTAATGTATCAGTTCGAGTTTTGTTTTCATACCCGCAGTTTCTGTTTTCGGTAACGTTTCGATTAGGTTCTGGTTAGATTCCCTCCATGTAATCTCATGATAGGAAGAATTCTGGTGAAAAAGCATCCAATTCTTATGAGAACAGGTATTTGCACGTTGTAAATCAGCTACTTTTTTGTTCCTCAAACTGGGATTTTCCTCCCCTTCCTCATGGATGGATGACCCTCTCGTTGGTGACCGTTGAAAAATTTCAGGGCTCTTTTATGGCCACGTCCATGATGGTGGTGCAAAAAGGCCTTCGGGTAATCAATCAAACAGTGCCATTTTCTCCTGCTAATCTCTGATTTATTGCAAATCCACCTTCAACATACGCTTTTTTATAGTTAGGCCGTCCTCTTGGTCACAGGAGTTAGATATTGCGAATGCTGTCACACTTAAGACAGACCACACATCTTAAGTAGATATAACTCGAATGAAATATTGCATTATTCCTCTAATGCATTGCTCTCAATCTAGATATAGTAACTAGGCTCTTGGATGGCCGCGTAACTTAAACTTTGCGTTCTCTATTTCACATCTCATACACGCTTAATTTTTCTAGATAGTTTATCACTCAATGGGAGTTAGTATTTTCAAAGCAGTTCCATTCTATGCAAAGCGTTCTCTCCGGCTCATAGTTCAATTATTTCTTGAGCAAATATGCTTATGATTTAGGGTGCCGCGAACTTTGAGGTAATCCACAAGTGTGCCGCTCAGAAAGAAAGGTTGTGAACCATTTCTCCAAGGAATTATATCCATTATCCTATGAATTATATCGATTTTGTGCATTAATGTAGTATGTAATGTGCGTTTTTACCGTTTCTTACTATTATAGTCAGTATATAGTAAGTGAGGAAAGCAAGGGCGAACTACCTCATTCCTCATCTTGCCTGGTAATCCTCATCTCCAAGCTCTTTCTAGCTGATGTTGGAGGGGATGAGGTACCAACCGGCATTCGGGCTGAATACTCGACAGACGTATAGTAAGTAATACTAGTACAGTTTATTACGAGTACCATTATGGTGTGAAGTTACTTGTACCGTAATAATTAGCAGTCCATCAGAACGGTTCTAGAAACTTTCGAATGGGAAAACGGGAAATGCCAAGGGGGACTATTAAATATAATTTCCTCACAAAACTGATTTCCAAATAACTTTAAAAATGTTAATTAATTCAGTAGATGTATAGTGATAGTGAAAAAGCTTCACAATCTGATATTAATTCAAGTTCCTTGACAGAACCTAGTCAAATAGCTAGAGCTACAAGGTCACCAATATCACCCTCCATCTGAATCCGCCAATGGATTTGTTCCCGTGATCCCAGATGTAATATTGTTCATTAGTCTTTTGGTACAGGACAGAAAAATGTATCATTCTTCTGCCTTTGTCTCCGTCTTACTTATGGTGTGATATCACGAAAGCCATCAGAAAGTTAAAAATAATTTCGCCACGAAATTTAGGCCGATTTTCCAATATTCCCAATTTTTCTTTTGGTATAGGACAGAGAAAAATTTATCAGTCATTTACTTTTGTCTCAGTCTTGCTTATGATTGTGATATCACGAAAGCCATCCGAAAATTAAAAATAATTTCGCGACGAAATTTGTGGCCGATTTTCCAAACTTTCCAATTGGTTCGTGCCTTCCTGATCGAAGACCTCATAAAATTTTTCGTCCGGAGGGAACCCTGAAAAGAAATTTTATTTCCTTAATTAGGAACGGCTTGCGGCTCTGCGCTGTGTATCGAGTACTTTGTCTGAGAACTTTCTCACCGGCGCGAAATGCTCAGCACAATTAAGAGCTTGTATCGATAAGCGAAGGGAATGCCAATCCTTTTATACGTCGGAAGTAAGCCGAGTCGCTAGGCAACCGCCTTCCGTGTATTTTTTCTCGCAGCGTTCAAGACCCTTAAAAGGCAACCTCGCCGAAAGTAGAGGAAAGGGTGGAAAAAAAGCAAAGAGGAACCCCATGGAATTTTTCGCTCCGGTCTTTCCCGCTTCTGGAAGGAGGTGGCGGTAATTGAGGAGTTGTAACCCGTCTGCGCCGAAAGAATTAGGGAAGTAATAGGAAAAGAAAAAAAGAAAAATTTTCTAGTCTGAAAGAGAAAGGAATCGGGAAAAAAATTACGGTCGCTTTCGGGAGAATGTTTCCCGTTGAAGTATTGAAGGGATTTCATTTCAGAGAGTAGAAATAGCAAAGGTGGAATAGAAAGGAAATCTTGGAGGAAGATTTGATATTTTCTGAAATATACACGTACTTGTATGTACATTTTTTCATTTATCAGTTACTCTTCTCATCCATTATTCCATGACATGCACCTCTGAAGTATACTTGGTGATGAGGCACGGCGACGAAACTGTTAATATGTGAATTCATGTTTACGGGGAATTTACCTTAGGCTTTCTATTTTATTCTATATCATTGAAGAATTCCCCTAAGTTGCGCCTGAGTCGGTATCTTTCATGTTGAATTTTACGAAGAAGAATTATGCGTTACTTGTCATGTAAATAATCTTGGTTTCTTTTATTTTAAGGAGCACGATGCACCTCGTAAGTAGTCAACGTGCATCTACTGATTTCATATTAATCGTAATGGTACTGAAACGTATAAATCGTATTTTTAGGATAAAGTTTGATTAAATTAAAGGTTAGTGTTTTACTTACTTGTTTTGCTTTACTAGATTTTTTCCCCACAAACGCAAATCTTTTTGTGTTGTAGTTGCATTTTTTCTTTTAACTTTAAATATTAAATTTAAATTATGAATTGATAATGGAGATTAGCTGAATGAGAGGCCAACTTGGACTAACTTCGCCTTAATAAACAGTTTATTCGATTCAATTAATATGTGTCCGTCAATCCCGTATTGTCTAGTGGTTAGGATATCCGGCTCTCAGCCGGAAGGTCCGGGTTCGATTCCCGGTACGGGAAATACTTTTTTTTTCGATGTCCTGCCGTGAAATAATAAAACTGTCATAATTATAAATGGATTAAAATTCATGCATTGGCTTCGAAAGCTAACCTGAATTTTAAAATTAGTATCATTACAAAATAATTATTATAGTAATAGTAGAAATAACGCCAGAGATAGTGATTTACGGTACTTTTTCTCTGAAATTGGTCTAATAATTTGAAAAATAGCCTACTGCTGCTTTATTTAGAAATTTTAGCACTAAGACTTGCTTGCTTAAGAATGAATATAATCAATATGCTGAGCGGGGTGCTCAAAGTAGTGTCACCTGCCCGTTTTTTCGTCGGAAGATTTAGCCTTTTCACCTTCTAAATTTTATTTACCTTACATTCACCTTCTAAATTTTATTTACCATAAGATTAGTTTGTGTTTTAGCTAACATAGTATGTAAGGCTAAATACTAATGTTAGGCATCTACCGTAACCCAAGAAACTCTTGTCTTTGATGATGAGAGCAGACGATAAACACATTATTCGTGTCCTTTTGTTTCGTATGCCAATGGTCTGATTAAAAAAAACTTTTTATACTATTATGTTTTCCATAACCTTCGCGTCAGTTAATGATTCTTTAAATTGATATCGGTCAGGGTATCGCAAGAAAGTAAAATATTGTTACTGTGAGATCACGAGGGAAAAAGTTGCACAATATATAGGAAATTCTTATGTATAGAGTAGACCAGGGCAAGTTTGGTACAGGGGCAGGTTTACGCAAGGCTAATGGAGGACATATTATTAGTCGGATAGCGCCACCTATCGTGTCAGTGGAGGCACTGTAATGCTTTTTAGATCATTTTAATTACCCGCTATCCTAGTCCAATTACATATTACTCTATCCTAAAGTTATATTAACTGCAGATGCATTAATTATCGATACCACATATCGATAATATGTGGTTCGCTAGTACCACAAGAAATATCTAATTCTGAATACGATGATTCCGCAATCGTCTTGGTTATATTTTATGAATTCGTAATGCACTATGCGAGAAAGAGATTTTCGGAAACATTCGGAAGGATAAATGGATTAAAAGGAATGGAATTTTGTGATACGAGAGCCAAGAATGTATAAACGGAATCCAAATCCGAGCGCTAATGCGGACGCGGGGTCATTAATCACTCAAAATATTTAATTTAGCAAATGGAAACGGATGCGTGGGCGCTGAATATTTTTGGGGATTTTCACGGAGCCCTTGTCGTTGAAAAAAGTCCTTGGACGCTAGAAAAAGCAAAAGATATGTCCGAGAAGAGGTATTTTGAGGAAAACCAGAGAGGGAAAGAAAAAAACGGCTGAGGACCACTTTTCATCACGTCCACCGTCCGACCCCGCTTCTTGGAAAAGAAAGGAAGAAAGGGAATCCTGGAAAAAAAGAGCCAGTAAAAAAGGGATGGAAAGTGAAAGAGAGGGCAGGAATGCGGGGAAAGGGCCGAATGGGGGTGGAAGGTGGTGAGAGTGACCACTTAGAAAAAGTGCTCTCTGAGGGTGGAGGGCGAAGGACGGACGTGAATGAATTGGCAATGTAGCGATATTTAATTCATTGTGTACAGAGTACTACGGCGAAAGTACAAGGAAAGAAAGGCGAGTGAAAAGGTGTAAAAGTATGGTAGTGTGAGAGCATAACTCTTGGAGTATATAACAATAGGATACTGCAATATTTGGTGAGGACATAGATAGGAGAGGATAGTAATAGGAGAGGGTATTAATATAAGAATAGAACAAGAGTAGTGTAAATTTATGAGAAGATTAAAAAACATGAGATTATTANGAGGACACGTGTTAGTCGGAAACATCCTTCTAAGAGCCTTGTTTTCTCCCCGATGAGGATGTAGAAATTGAAGAGGAAACACTTCCGGTATATCGTTAGGAGAGCTAGCACGTTCATCGACTCTGCCATCGAACTGAAGCCATTCATTACTCTCATCCCCATTTTTCACATTCTACTCTCTAAAATCTCCTCCCAATATCCAACGTCCTTCCGGCCCCCTTTTCATTCTTTTCCGACTGAATATACCATCCCCATCGACACCTTGACAAAAAAATTGTTACCTTTCAGCTGAGCCAGGATTCTCATATTGATAAAATGTTAGTAATAATCGATTGTTAATAATAATAATAATAGAATAAGAATAGAAGATAGGAAAGATTGTATATGCAATTGTTCAAGTCATCGTTTTGTCAATGAAATGAGTTAAATGGCAAATATAATAACGAAACGTTCATTTTACGTCGTGAGTTAAGAAAAGCCGATTTTCTCTACATTTATTGAATTAATTCACTAATAGAGAATTCGCCGGAGAATAGTAACTAACGACAGTATGTGAATATAACTTAAGAAACTAGGACATATGTCTAAGAACATCAACTTACGTTTGTCCGTTTACAATAAGTTTATTAGTCATATTAAATTTTTTATTTGCATAAAGAATGGGAACAACTTGAAGAATTGACATTATTCCCTTTCTCTCTCTGATTGTAATGTGTCCACCCATTTTTTTAACGTTTTCGTATATGAGATTCTTTAGGGGTACATTTCCTCGGGTGCAGACTATTTTCGATCGGCCTTGACGAATGGTAAGAAAGGATTAAAGAAAGGGAACAAGGAACGGGAGAATTGCAGTGATAGAGAAAGAAGGGTGGAAGGGGAAGGGTAGTGATTTACAGCCACGTTCTTTTCTCTCTTCTTTTATTTTTTTAGGGGTCCTTTTCCTGCCCATTCCCTTTTCTCCACCCTGCCCCCCTCCTTTCCACGCACCCTTTTCTTACCCTGAGACACTAATGCCCTTCAGCCCCTCTCCTCCGCACCCCTTTTCCCTCTTCTTTTACTTTCATTTTTTTCCTTTTATTTTCCTCTTCCCCTCATCGTTTCCAAGATAGAGGTCTTTTCAGGAGATAGCCGCCATTTTATTTTTCTCATTTCCCGCTAGAGGGAGTTGACGTGGGTGGGGGACGCTATACTCGGATGAAATGCTCAATTCGGATGACGAATCTGAAGGTGCCGTAAAAAATGTCGTTTCTACAAGGCCCAATTAAAACATTGAAATTTGTGGGTTTGGTAAATGGATAGCTTTCAAGCTTGGATATAAGGGAAAGAAATGCCGAAGTTTTTATGTATGTGATCATCAAAAAGGAATCATAGATATTCATTCTTACGTATCAATCAGGATAGTTCATTTTGGGGTAAACAAGCTAATTTCTATCCTTGAGTACATCATTCGCTTTAAGTACACCATCATTCTTTATAAGAATTCATTTCGGTGCATTCTCTAAGCCACATACGTTTCTTCAGAATCTATTTCACTCCATTCAGTCATTTTCCCAGTGTTTTCCTTCTTTAGTGAAACTCTTTCCGTATACTCCATATTAGGCATTCTGATTTAATTAATCTTTTCAAGGATATTTAATTTATCGTACATACTTCATCTAGACGCGCACCAAGGGGGTGGGTGGCGGGCTTAAGCCCTCCCCGAAAGTTTTAACAAATATTTCGTTCTGAACCAAATTCTCAAGGGTCTCATTAACAAACATTTGTACGCTTAAAATGTATCTCTACTGAAAAGGTTTCATACGATAAGATTCAATTTTGCACGTTGGATCGCAAACTGGAAGGAGTTCAAGAAACTGTTGGGTACAGTTCTTAAGTTCGGCCCCCTCACAAGCGAAAATTCTGAGTGCGCCCCTGACTTTATCTCAGATTTTGGTTTCGTTTGGCTGTACCTTTTCAAAATTTAATGAAAGGTACACGTGTACGTGTGAAAACAGTATCAAAAAACTTCGGTTGATAGATTTCTCGGTAGTTTTTCTTAACAATCGTGAATTTTAAGAATAAACATGAGTGATTTATATGTAGCATCTAATTACGTTGTGGGGTTCTATGGCAAACAAACATTTTTCACTTAATAGGCAACACGCGTTTTTTTTCTGGCGAGTGCTATAACTTAAAACAAAAAGTGAGATGAAAACATTCGTCGCGAAAATTGATTTCATCGTATCCTTACCTTCTAATTAAAATTTATGGTCATCAGAGCTAGTACCGAATTCAGACTGGGCGGGGGGTAAGGGGTATATTTTTCATCTAAACCAACTTTTAAGAGTAAAAAGGAATGGAATAGAATACGTCTTTATTCAGGGCGAGATTGAGATTAAAAAGTCTCCATTCACATCTAACCTTTTGTCATTTTAAAAGTGGGTAAAGATAGAGAGAAATAATAGCAATAAAAAATAGAAAAGGAAGAGAAAACCTGCCCCCTATGCACTTAGGAAGAAATGTTAACTGCAGGAAAACACCCGCAGGAAGGGGGTGTGAAAAACCTGAGAAACCTACAGATAGTGATAGCTACATTTCAAATTAAAAAATTCAAAGAAATTTATTTTTAGTAACCTGAAAAGAAAAAAAATTAACAATAAAACTGGTCCGTGGAGATTTCAGGTTCGACAGTAGCGATACGGCTGTGATAAAATCCCTCGGGTGGAATTCGCTCCAGGTGAGGAGATCAAATTATCGACGGAAACTTCTCGACAAATTCACCGATTCAGAATTTTAAGAAGTTGAAGAAATTGTCATTCCGGTAAACGAGCGCTATCTTCGAGAGACCAGCGTTACAAGGAAATAATCGCTAAAACAGATAGTTGCTTCTGGTCGTTTTTTCCGCAGAGCATTCGAGATGCGAACAGGATGGATTAGGTTAGGTCTTTGATGCTGATACACCCCCTGCAATGCGCCACTGGCGGCTTGCGGGTAATTAATCTAAATCTTAATAGGAAAAAAGTGCACATTGGCGTGGCAAAGTTTCCATACCAGAAGACTATGGGCGTTGAAAAATTAAATAGGAACAATGAAAACATAGTATTGAAAAATATACCATGCAAAATCGATAAAAAAGCAACAGACATGACATCACCGAATATGGATCGTAGAGGATATGTGGATAAAAAATGATGTTTTATGTCCTTGTTATACTTTAAAATCATATTACAACCTTAATTGTTGTTCAGCTAAACAAAAAACGTCGACGTTCACTCAATTTCTTAACTTTTGAGAAAATAACTCTACTTACCAACTAGAATTGAAGGCAGAGTTTTATAGTTATATCACTGTATACTTTAAAAACATTAATAATCAAGTTTCAGAGGAACGTTGTGCATCCGAGCACCAACTTTAGAAGTTATAAGTTTTCAACATAGGATTAATTTACTGGATAAATTTAGATGAAGCACGTTGAGAGATATTTTCATATATATCCTGAGAATTGTTCATATGATATAATGCATTCACCATTTTATATAGGCCGTTCCGATAATGTGAGAAAGATGAGGAAAATAGATGCTACAACGAATCGATTCAAGAACTCAATTTCTCTGCAAACGATGCTCGAAAGTAATCGATTAGGGAAGTAGAGTCATGGCGCATGCATCCCCTGCCACACGCCGAAAGGCTGCTTGCAAGGTACTTAGATAGACATAGGCCAGCGACCCAAGCTGTGCAACGTGTGGTAACTTCGTTTGATAAATTCGCGGCATAACTTCCAAAAAAAAAACAATGAGTTGCCTTACCCTATTATGAGGACACGTGTTAGTTGGAAACATCCTTCTAAGAGCCTTGTTTTCTCCCCGATGAGGATGTAGAAATTGAAGAGGAAACACTTCCGGTATATCGTTAGGAGAGCTAGCACGTTCATCGACTCTGCCATCGAACTGAAGCCATTCATTACTCTCATCCCCATTTTTCACATTCTACTCTCTAAAATCTCCTCCCAATATCCAACGTCCTTCCGGCCCCCTTTTCATTCTTTTCCGACTGACTATACCATCCCCATCGACACCTTGACAAAAAAATTGTTACCTTTCAGCTGAGCCAGGATTCTCATTTTAGCTACTTTACCATAGATTTGTGGATGAAATGCAATATATCGTGCTTAACTTGGGGGTACTATGCTTTTCTTCCTCAATACTTCTTTTGTTCATCTTTATATAATGTGCTGGACATATATTTTAATAAATAGTAAAGAAACTGCGTAATATTAAATGATAATAGTAAACATTAAAAGTAATCTCTAGTTCACAAATACTGATCTGTATAGGTATCGACCGTGTGCATAACAAACGTTACGGTTGTATTGTATTCGTTTATCGTGACTACTCACACTACATAATTATATTAAGTTGTGTTTTGGTCGTCCAATTTGAGTATGTACGTGATGAATGTAAACCTTATATAATGTATATGCATTAACTGTGTCATATATTTTAATAATAATATAGGGTGTATGTTTATCATTATTTTAGACTTGTATTACCTTTACTATAAGGTATTTATTGTCTTTTGTATTCTTTTATTTTTACTAATTTGACTTCTTTTCAAAAGATGTACGTGTTTTCGAGGGTTTGTATTCCACCCCCCTTCTCTGTGGGTGTTTTCCTGCACAGTGGAGTTTTTGTTTTCATCAGCCTTCAGTTGAGAAGATTTTTCCCCACAAACTCAAATCTTTTTGTGTTGTTGTTGCATTTTGTTCTTATCTTTGATTTAAATATTAAATCTAACTTAGGTATTGACAATTGAGGTTAGATGAAAGAGAAGCCAACTTGGACTAACCTCCCCTTATAAAGAGTTTATTCATACATTCATACTACATATTAGAAATTTTTACGTCTTTACATTACTTGAATTATGTAAGTCTTCCAGATGTTTCCGACAATCCCGTATTGTCTAGTGGTTAGGATATCCGGCTCTCACCCGGAAGGCCCGGGTTCGATTCCCGGTACGGGAAAATAATTTTTAGATCTCTCTACAGCAGAAAATTAGAACTTTTTAAATATATAGTGCTAAAACAGCTTAAACCCCTTGAAATTTTGATGTCGTTGATATAATATCTTCATATATTTAGCAATAGTAAATGAATAGTAGGAAAAGTTGATATCCTCAACTTAAACAATAATCATTAATACTCGAGTATTTCGTCTATTGCTGTAACGTTAGTTCAATTACGACGATAATTTTCCTTGACAGCTAGCTCGCTTCTGAAACAAAATATGTATTTAATGTGCACAATTAAGATTGATTGATCGTTTCCCTCATGATTTCGCTATTCTATTTATTCGATAGGAACATAATTCGGAGTATGACTAACTTACGCAGCAGAATTTTTTATAGAATTGGAATGCCATCGACATTTTGTGTTTCCATTCTTAGCTAAAGTTTACGCTTGATTATCTACAAAATGCTAGAATAGCAGGAAGATTTATCAAAAACAAAATTAATCGATGTATGGTAATTATTGCTTTCAGCACGTTAATAATTACTTTCTTTATATGGACTGATACCGAAAAGAATTTCATCCCATCTATATAATAGCTATTGTTAATGAATATCGAAAAAATCAGTCACGAATAGTTTAAGAGAACTTAGGAGCTTTTGTACGCGATAAACCTAAGTAAGACTGAAAAAATCATTTGTTGAAGAATGTGCAGTCATTATCGTTTATTTCATGTAGATTTCTTTTACAAAACTAGATGCGGAGAGTCCCTAAGATAAGAAGTAAAAAGAAGATTGGGCTCTAGGAGATATACATCTACATTTAGCGCTAAATTTAGCCTTCACATATAAGGGCAGGTCTTTATGGGGGAGCGTTTTAGGCGGGAAATCATTATCAGATGGCAGCACTAGTCCGCAGCTTAGAAATACCTCAGCTCTCGAATTGCCCACCCATGTGCCACTCCGTGGAAACTTTAACGTTATCTATGACCCTTTTTGTGGCCTGAAAAAGAGATGAAGACAGAGGTCATTGAGGGTTCTTACCCCTCTCGCGTGTGTGTCCACTGCAGCCTCGATGCCCTCTTCATCTTCGATGGCCACAGGACCAGCTGCCGATATAGTCGAAAGCGGTGGGATGAGGTCTGTACAATATCCTCTCCCAGTTAAGGTAGCGAGGGATCACCATAGTGTTCGTGATCCACACTGATTGTCGAACCTCCGCACATAAAAAATGTGTCCCTGGCGAGAGCTCTTCCGGCGAAGACTAACTACGCGATTTTTTTTGGTGGGGTCCGTCCTTTCTATCCACGCGACCCACCGCATCCTTGCGCCGCTTTTTCGGTTGGAGGGTGCCAGGTGACCAACGTCCTGCACCTGCCTCGAGTCCCTCTTCATCTCAGTCGTTGCTGTTACAACCGCGCACACTCTCATTCTGCTTCCTGTCGGCGATCGCGGTATTCTTTGAGGAATTATTGCTGCGCATAAAAAATTTTGGAGATTTCAACTCTCGGAGGTGACTGCTTCAGGTTGGGGACGTATGGAAACTGTACGCATTACTGTTGTTTCGTCTGTGATAATTTAGTGCTGCGGGAGTCAATATTTCTGACGGGAGTCTTTAAAAATTTTCATCAAAACATGAACGAGCGCGAACTTTTAGAGAAAATGGCAAAGCGTTAAAAGATAATAGTCACTAAAACAGTTATTTCAAGTCGTTTTTTCCGCAGATTATTAGAAATGCCTATGCACCAGAGTTGGATAGGGATGATGATGCTATTAGGTCATACGCCATGTGTATGGCAGGGGCTGCTCATTTTCGACCACAATCGCTGTTTCCTAAGTATGGTTTCTAAAGTATAATTAGCAAGTATTCGTACTTACTAATTTCCCTCGTTAAAAAAGATTACCTTTCCATCATTCAATAGTGAAGCCGATTAATTCTCATCTTTCGGGTTTGTTAAACCACAATTCGATGCAAAAGTTTCTACTAAAAGATACTTATGATACATCTAGAATAAAGCTATCATTCGCCTGTTTTTGACGATAGTTGATCCAAAACAGGCCCTGAAATTAATGTTCAAAATGAATCATTACCTCATATGGCTTCTGAATATTTAAACGTCATTTCACGTGATTGCACTGGTACAGAGCGACTAAAAAGTTATGTCTGGTATTTATAAACAATATATACAACATCATACTCGATTAGGACTGGATAATGAAACACGCATCGCGGAAATCGCCGCATCGCAACTTAGTAAACACCACGTTTCTTAAGATTTCATATTGAACTGTGTTTTTTAGAATCACCGAACCATTTGGGGATTCGAATTTTATGATACACGTATTTCAAACTATCCGAACTGTAAAGTATACGAAGTCCTGTGGTTTTCCGGTGACTCTTCACGGCTCGAAACGAGAAGATATTTCTAATAATCCGATATCGAATGTATGATATTATATTGTATTTAATTCGGATATAATAACATATTGACTTTATTAGACTTGCTCTGAATCGATGTCTCTCCTTTCCAGCATTTGAGGTCGTTGTATTGTTGTTTACAAACGTCTGTGGCCATGAAATTGATCGAGAAAGAATTCGGACAAGAATTGTTTTCTCATGTTTCATTTTACTCTGTTAAAAGCTTCCGATTTGTTGGATTTTATTTGATGGACAGTGCATTAATAGTTTGGTTAACTAAGAGGAATCGTTCACGATTCAACATCTTTAGCAGAAATGTGATTTCCTTTGTTGCCTCTAGTCGAAATATACCGATTATCACTGTCAGTAAACTTTTGATAGTAAGAGGAAAGAGGGTGGTACCGTTTTTTTTTGATTTTTTTGCTGTGATTTATTGCGTATCCAACAAAATACTAGTTATCCGAGTCTGCATTCGTTACCTATGACTGAGCCACGAAAATTACCCTCGGTGGTCCCCATCCCCCTTGGTGACTTTGTAGTACTAGCAATTTGCCTATTATCCGACAAAAAATTCAGATTGCGAAGTTTTCTACTATCACTATACGTCTTCTATATTAGTCATGAAAAAATAGCGTTCTAAAAGATAATTAGAGATGATTCCCAAGGAGAAAAGACGTGAAAGGTCTGACGGGACCTGGACTCGTTCCCGGGTCTCTCAATTACCTGTTTGTTGTTCTATGCATTGAGCTATCCCACCGGAACACTTCTTTACGCAGTTTGGGAGTCTTTGTAGGCAAGGGCGCGTGAGTTCGTTCGACTAAGCGGCATCTTTCACAGCCTCGACCTCATAGAGGTCCGACCATACAAAGCGGTGGAAGGAGAACCCCCCTTTAAGGATAACACACAAGGAAAAGGGTTTAGGTGACTTGGCACGACAACGCGTGCACCTAGGAAATTTCCCAATACAAGTTCTCCCAAACGGTGTGAAGAAATATTCTGATGGGATAGCAATTGATAGAGCAACCAACCGGCAATTGGGAGACTCGGGTTCGAGTCCCGGTCCCGTCAGACTTCTTTCATGTCCGTTTCTCCTTGTGAACTTTCCTAGGTGCACGCCCTATCGTGCCAAGTCACTTAAACCTTTTTCCTTGTGAATTAGAGATGAGTTCATAAGGAAATTGTCTTAAATCACCACTTCTTGAAGAGTATCTATCGTAGATCCGCCCCTGATCAATCAAAGTATTCGTTAACAGAGCCAATCGTTAGCCGGGCTCTCATTATAGTCGTATCTCTTCTTATATATAAGGAAGACGTAGTGGTTCCATCACTCTCCTATTAGGAGACGGAGCCAGAAACATGACTTATCCATCTCCTTGGTGGAAACATGAGTCTCACATATCAACTAACCATTGGCAGAGATGCAAAAAAAAAACGCATAGTATCATGGAAACCTGCGTATCCAATGCGACGGGGATGTTGCCGAAGAGTGTCGTCTGGAACCGATCGTATAGCAACAGAGCGGCCTCCCCCATCAACATCTTTCCCTTCGCATGACTATTGGGTCCCCCCAGGCTGAATTCTCTTCCCTGATCCCGCCCATCAGCTGAAGGGGACCCCCTATTACATGACTCGCAAAGTGACTCACCGGACAGCAATCGCGAGGAAACTCGTAAAAGTGGTCGATTCTTGTATTCAGGGAAAAAATGAGTCGAATCCGCAGGGTAAGCTTATTTATTCCTCACGCAAGGGTGTTAGGGAGGGCAGTTCAGTATCAGGGAGGTTCCGTTTGAGCGGTATTGTTTTTTGATCGAATGCGCTGTCAAGCGGGAAAGTTAATTACGCTGAGCGGATCCAACTTGGTGTAAACGAGTGGAATTGGAAAGAAAAATAAAGCCAAACAAACAAGGACTAGGAGAGTTTTAATTGTGAAGTATCGCAGATTTTAATCACACACGCTCTAGATTCCTGCGCCGTACTCATCCAAGTGCTGTTAATTTACTGTTTTTCTTCTACGTAGCATCAATAAGTCAATCCTGAATAATATCGCGTATAAATGATTTGTTTGTTCACGTGAGGATTTTTCTGTTGGGGGTTTCATTGTGCAGCACTTTTCTTTTTGTGTTCCTGATTTTGTTATTATACTGCCTTTTCATGATTGCTTGATATTTTCGGAGTCCATTTATCTACGAAACTAAAGCTTCACGAATATAATCAATATGATCTGACCGTACTAGGTGGAACGCCATTTTAATAAATGAGACAGCGAACTTGGTATTTCCAAACCATTTTTGTTTACGACCGGTTTCTGCATACCGCCATCGTCAGGTAAACTAGTCATTAAAAAAAATTGTGTGGAAAATACGAAGTTATTAAAATGGCGTTCCAACAAGTACTGATCGTATTGATTATATTCGCTATGATAGTATGGCAGTAATGACCAAACACTACCAGAAATACAGTATCAGGTTCCGCGCGGTTTCCTTGAATATTTACTCCATCAATAGATAAATTCTCTCTGTTTTCCGCCGAGTGTACCTGACTGGCTGTACGATATGCCGAAACCGGTCGTAAACAAAAATTGTGTGGAAAATACGATGTCCGCTGTCTCATTTATTAAAGCTTCATGGACTACAATACTGTTAAATGACTGGATTGTTTGAGTGAGTGCAAGACGCTGAAAACATCTCGTGTATGTTTGTTTAGTTTAGTGTGAGATTTGACGTAATGAAAAGTCAGAAACACCCAGGTTTTTAATCAATAATCGGAAGGACTTCAGTTGAGGTAAATTGCTAGTATACTTGCGCTAGTCATACATGAAAAGAATACCAAATTCGACTCTCGGTGGGTTCTAGCGTTCCAACCCCGAGGTCGCAGGTTCGAATCCGGGTTTCTCCGGTTGGGGAATGGTTATATGTGTGTTCGTCCATTGTTATCATTAAAGCCCACCACTGTAATTTTCCAGTAAATGGATACTTGTTGGGGCATTGGGAAGTTAATAAAAATAAATAAAAAATAACAATATTCAGCTAAGTGCACAATGAGCATAGTTGTTAATTCATGATGTCAAGATATCTCAACTTATTCGTCAAAGTTATTACTAGGGTAGGTTATTAGGCTAAGAGGAAAGCTTAGCGAAACTTTTCATCACACTGTCGTTTTTGTTAGACAGTCTCTTTTTTCAATCTTAATTGCCCTATAGCTAATATTTTCAGAGGCATAATCATATTTACACCCATCCTAAATATACTTATATACTTACGGGATATGCTAATTTAGTTAATTTTGAAGGGTGTATACGAATATATCTTTATACTTTTTGGAAACGTCGTGAAAGATTTCTGGTTTCGATTATAATTATTAGGACCTCATCTGATTTATTACTTTCATAAATTTGCGAAGCGTTAACTAAAGCGAGAATTGGCCTAGAAACCCAACCCCAACCCAATCGAGCCATTACCCGAATGATTGGGAGCTTACTCGTAGCATGCCCTTTCACAAAGCAAAACAAATACATAAATATTGCATTATATTTGCAAATACAAATATTTGCATTGTGTCTGTAATGAGGCTATTCAGTGAATGAAGATCAGAGATTCGAGAGTGAATTCGGCCTTTGTGTAAACAAGTATTAACCTTGCTATATCATTCTTAAAACGTAACCAGCTCTTTTGTGCAGAATTCATTCGTTCGTGAAGCTCTTTTGCTTTTTGTCCGTGATCGTTTAAATCCCATAACCGCTTCACATTGTTTAGGCGCTCAGATGATTTTATACTCTGTATTTGTTTTTCCTGCTTCGATTTCTTCTGATTCCGCTTGTAGCTAGAGATCGCATCATATAAGGCCACTGCTAGTTCATCATTTATAATTTGCTACTTCTGTTTATGTTGGTTTTAGTCCGATTTATATTCACTAACAAAGTTACGGTGTATATTCGGAAAGAGCTCGATCCCAATTACCTTGGATTTTCCTTATTATTGATAACCTTGATGTGCGGTTGCTCAGTAGATTAAACGGATTTCCGTTCTTAATTAAGTTGTGGCATTTTACCTAGTGTCGCTTCAGAACGCAGCAATGATCAATAAACTGCTGATACAAATGTAGGTGCGTTCCAGTGCAAAAATACCCATTTAGTAGACCTGAAGCACTTCGAAACGAAACATATCAAGTGATATTTGGCGGAAGATCTTCATAATTTATATAAGATTATTGTACAAAACTATACATAGTCCAAAAAAGAAATTACAATGCGACCGGTTTCGAAGTGGTCACCTCATCATCTGGGCTGATTATTTTGGCCAGATGGTGAGGTAACCACCTCGAAACCGGTCGCGTCGCGTTTTCTTCTTTGTAGACTAAAAAGTCTAGTTTTGTATCATAATCTTATATAAAAATCTGAAGAATTTCTCCCAGAAAATGAACATTAAACGTCTTGGACGAATCCAGAATAACCTCTCGTTTAAACCAATAACCTCTCGTTTAAACCAATAACCTCTCGTTTAAACCAATAACCTCTCGTTTAAACCAATAACCTCTCGTTTAAACCAATAACCTCTCGTTTAAACCAATAACCTCTCGTTTAAACCAATAACCTNTTTTAAGCGACAAAATATTTATTTATAGAAACTTTGAGGATTTGGTTATGAGTAAATACTTGTAGGGCTTTGAAGGGGGGCCCATCAGACACCCCCCTGAGTGCGCGCCTGTTAAACTTACTCGCTCGTTAAAGTCTCCAAGAACAGCTTTCTTAGCGATCGCCAAACGTAAAAGGAGTCTACGTGTCTCGAAAGAAAGTATGCTCGGAGAAAAAACAAGGACTTTTCATTTATCGCCGAAAGAAAGCTTGTCGATCCCTTATGATTGCGGTATCTCGTGTGTGTATATACTCGGCGGCGATCGTTAAAATTGGATCTCTTTCTCTCTCCATCTTCCCAGTCCAAAAACGTGATGAAAGGATGGAGTTTTGATGGCAGTCCACATAAAAGGAACCTCCCATCATCTCTTCTTTTTTCCCTGCCATTTCTTGTCCATTTTTTTCTCTCGTCTTAAGGTTTATGGCTTTTTCTGGGAGTTATTGCTCCATAAAAAGCACGCCTCCGCGCGTGGTAGTAGCTGTTCCGCCTATCTCTCTCACTCTGCACTTACGTCTCTCCTTCCCTTCGATACTGATATAACTCCAATTGACTTCGATTCGGCAATACCTCAAAGAATGGGAAAATTGAGACTGCTTCCTTTGCCGGAAAAGGCGACGCCTTTACCAAAGTCGTGAAGGGCTCCGAAAGCGGATTTGAAGGCCTTAACGCTCTCATCGTTAGGAGATTTCCGGATCGCGTTCGTTTTCTTTTATTTCGGAAAATTTCAGTCGGTGGGAGTGATGCTAAGGGAGCACTTTTGGGCGTCTCACGAATCGCTGTGATCGTGAGCTAACCGGAGGATTTGTTACTTCCTCCAAAGGGAACGGGAGGGCAGAGATATTGGTGGTGTATTGGGAAGAGAGCCCTGTATCGTGAAAGAACAAGGAAGGATTTCACTCGCAGGGAATTCTTATGTTTCCGTTTTAGGAAGAGTTATTCAATGTAAAGGGTTATAGTTTTACGCACAGTCACAGTTGTGACTTTAGTGAACACCGTTCAGATCCGAGTAACGAGATTTTGGGGACGCATTACTTATGACTTATTGTCATATTATCCGAGAAGCCACCTTATGATAATTATGGTAGAATTATAAGATGTTATATGTTAAGCCCTTGTCAGTAGGTTTTAACTCACCCTCTGGTGCATTACCCTAAAGTTTTGCGCGTAAAAAGAATGAGTAATATCAAATACAATTTTCAGTTAGTCGACCGCAAAAGATGTTAATCGTCGAATGTTGCTGTGTGTTTGCTTTCTGTTAATCACTTTTGGGTAATCACCTGATGATGGCTGGAAGGCCAAAACCGGTCCGTTAATAAATCGCATGGAAAATACGAAGTCTATAGTTTGTCATTTATTAAACGGCGTTCCACGACATAAGGCTCAATCATAGCAGTGAAGGCAGAACTGCTAGTGTAGTGGTATCATGCAAGATTCCCATTCTTGCGACCCGGGTTCGATTCCCGGGCAGTGCACATTTTTTTGCCTTCGTCGGTGAGATATTGTGATCTGATCAAGATATTTGATTTGCAAGTTTCCCTTGCAATGCTGCGGTTTCGGTCTCGAATTTTTGTTACGGCATGATTGTGAGTATTTATTGAGTACGAGTTAGTTCTTAAGGATGCTCTTGTAAGGAAAAAGTTGGTCCAACAAAATGGTAATTATAATGGTTATGGTCCGTGCCAGAATCGTATTCATTTTCAGAAATGATTTATCCTTTAGTCCCCAATCCCAACAGAATTAGAGGTTTAAAAACACTCAGTAAGCCGTATTTCGGCAGACGGAGTTCGCGTTTAGAGACTAACGAGAAGCTCTGCAGTATCAATTTCTGGGAAGTCCCATTGTACATTTCAGAGACAAAGCCTCCATCATAAGGGGGACTCCGCAAAACAGTGGGGCCTCCCTGATGATGGAGGCATTGTCTCTGAAATCCAACTTTCTTTTCTATCATCAATCCAGAATCATAGCTCTAGGAAAATATTGAATTCATGGGATTTGATTTTTCAGCCAATGAACATAATTATATCAGTATAAGCAAAATAGTATTTAATAAAATTTCGTTAGGTTCTTTTTTAAGGATATTGCTGACATTTCTCACATTAAATTTTATTAAGTTGATGTTTATGAAATTTATATTATGAATAAGTTTTCAATTAGTTATTAAGTAGTCAATTATCATAGACCTACAATTACATTTGATTTAGTTCCTTTAAAATTTAGGAAAAGCTATATTGATACTTATGTTCATTGTTTATCATACAAGCATGCGCAAGAAATTTATGCCCAAAATTTGCGGGTTCGGGTAGAAATTCCCCGCGCTTCCGAATTTGCGAGAATGATATAGGAATACGAGTGCGAATCAGTCTTTTCATTTTATAGTTAACTAATTTTATTGCTAAAATTTTCAAAATATAAGAAACGTTTTGTTTAATTCATTATTATAATTGGCAAGGTATATATGACGCATTAGCAAGTTTATTGGAAATTTAACCAGTGCTCATCAAATTCTCTAGTGAATGTTATCTTATTAATATTATAAAGAAGAAATACATTTTGTGTTATAGGCTTACAATTTATCTTTTCTGGATTGGATGGGTCAGATTTATACAATAGCAGATGCTCTTTTTAGGGAAGTTAAATAAAGTTCCGTCATTTTTGACGGGAAAGCTCACTATTATATGATACAGAGATGTATCAATTCGTACTC
>KZ308386.1:1008481-1023487 GCA_000376725.2 Ladona fulva | reverse complement strand
ATAATTCCGGTACCGGGAATCGAACCCGGGCCTTCCGGGTGAGAGCCGGATATCCTAACCACTAGACAATACCGGATATATTTATTGTAATAAAAGAAGAAAAGCTATGCTGTTAATGTGGATGAAAAGGAGTTGAGCCTGGATAGCTTGCGTTCCTTAATATAGTTTTTTGTATAATGCATAGATATAAATATAATTTATCCAACTCTCTCCAATATAGGTGTTTCTACACTCCAGAAAATAAATAACTCTCCAAAATGTCTGAATTGCAGTTGAAAATTAAGATTCAACTATTCAACAATAACCATGGTAGTCAAAGGGATTATTTAAGGGAGTTATTTATTTCCGAAAAAATTTACGGATTTTCCGTGTATTTTATCAAAGTTCTCGCAATTTCGAATTTATACGAATGTTTCACGGCTAAAATATGAATATATGATCATTTTCCTTTCTTGTGACACTTCTCTAGATTTCGTAGGAGCATTGCTTCTAATTTAATTTTGTTATAGAAACAACCTGTGCAAGTCATGAAAACGTACTTTACGTTCATCTCTTATGGAAAAATTTTAGGGGCTCCTGGGTTTGAACCCGGGCCTTTACAGAGATGAGAATAGTTTCAGTGGGGGTTTCAGCATCGTAGAAACGCAATGCAGTTTGTTTCAGATCTCTAAGTCGAGCCGTTTCTGAGATAAATAGGGCGACGGACGGACGGACAGACATTTGTTTTTTATATATATGATGTGAAACCATAAGTAACACGTGTGCCGAAAATCGAGGGTAAGAGATTCCAATGATCCTTCGGTTATTTAATTCCCGCTGTATTAAGATTAAAGTTAGAATAAACGTATTTTTTTCAATTTCCAGCTTGGGAATTTAGCGTGACAGCCCTTAAATATCTTCCTTTCGTAAATTATCCGAAGACGTTTTATATACAAAGAAGTGGGTGTCAATTTATTATTTTTCTTGGTTTTCTCGTTACAAATCGGAACAGCATGGTTATATTTGTTTTCGATCGAAAAATATCTCTCAATAATTATTCCGCCTTGGTTTTTACGCCTCTGTTTTAAATAAAAACAGTCAAATGTACCCAACGAAAACAAACTGTTCGGCGACTGTTTGGTCGAAGCCGCCAGTATTGATATTTTCTCTTTTGGCACCCGTTATGAATGGTTTTCTTCCACGGCCTAAGTAAAAACAGCGAATCATCGGCGTCGCATTAACATTTATTTTGAAAATTTATTCTCCCGGCTTATACTCTTCGATTCCTCCGTTCTCCAAACAGCAATCCCATTCGACCCGTCAACGGTGGCTCCGCCACTCAACAAAAACACGAACCAAGGAGTAAAATGGGCCCAAGTATAACAAGCCTTCTTGTTTTTAGAAATCCCGAAAGGCCGCTCGGGATCATTGGCGATGCTATATGGGGGAGTGGAGGGCAGAGTAGCTTTTTCGGAAGAAGGGAAAAAAGCGATAAAACTCTGCGTGTCCCTTAAGGGGGTGGGGTGAGAGACTCCTCCCCCACTCACACAAATAGGAACCCTGGGCGATAAAAACAGTCTAGCCCCTGAAGAATCAGCCAATCGGGTCGAGGGGGGGAATAATGAGGGGAAGTGCCGGGGGAGGAGGAATGGAAATGCAAAAAATGTACACGTCATGAGAGACTCCCCCTCTCGTCGCACCCTAAAACAGCCTTCGTCTGGATCACAACAATGGCTTCGTCTCTATGGTGACGGTTTCGTTTCCTCTCTATGTTTTCGCCTTTTCCCGCTATTTCTATGTCGATGAAAGAACTTGTGTCGTTTGGAAAAGTACGGTGAAACCTCGGCTATCTTGTGGCTATGCTAACGAATGTGGCTTTCGGCCAAGGAAGATTTTTTTGGTGCTTTCAGACTAAGGCTAACGAGCGTGGATTTCGTGATGTATGTTTGGATGATGCACGTATTTAGGGGTATTCAAAATAAAAGTTGTTCAAAAAATGTTTGATGTTACCCATTCTTGCTAGTTTAAGTATCAAGAGTATGTGAATAGACTCATATTATAACTCATCTGTACCGGCGCGCCGGTACCCCTGCTTTCATCACAGAGACAAATTGCTACTAGCAACACACGTTCAAGTGTATCGTAATGATCATATTTGTATCACTTTCATAGCATCCATTAAATGAGCATCTTTCGTACCTCTTACAATTAGCAGTCATCTATAAATTATTAATTCATAAATTTCATAGCTTCTATGTGGACTCATCGTTAGGCACAGATAATCGTTGAAATAGAAACCGAAAGCATGGTGGTTCTTAATAAACAAATACTTGGAAAGTCTGTTTCAATACGTTTTAAATGACATCCAGCACGAAAAACTATAGAAGATCAAATTCATTGGTTAAGGAGTGAGCAGTTAGTAAGGCTATGGCGATGCTATTTAACAAATAACAATTGCACGTGGAATAACGAATGTGATACCATGAAGTATCATCATTAGCCGAAGAATTATTTTTATTACCATTGAATCGTTAATATTATCAAGCGTCTATCAAAAAGTAGGCGATGTTGATTAGTTGATAGAACTTCTGGCTTACAAGATCATTAAAATTTTTTTTTATTATTACCAAAACTAAGCAAAATCACATTCCGTCAGAGCAAGTCTGTCGACAGAATGTATGTACAGAAAATGGAAAAAAGAAATACATAGAAAAAAAAACAATTGAGATAACAGCTCACTCTAATAAAATAAAAATAATATCAATAATAATAATAATAAATAAACGTCTTCATATAAGGGCCAGTTTGATACATGTTTGTCTCTTCTTACATATGGTATATAATAATAATTTATCAGGGTTGTTATGCTGAAGTAATTTAGTTGAAAATTAAAGGAAGCATAATGTAATATTTTGAAGCAAAAATCATACTTCCGGTACCGGGAATCGAACCCGGGCCTTCCGGGTGAGAGCCGGATATCCTAACCACTAGACAATACCGGATATATTTATTGTAATAAAAGAAGAAAAGCTATGCTGTTAATGTGGATGAAAAGGAGTTGAGCCTGGATAGCTTGCGTTCCTTAATATAGTTTTTTGTATAATGCATAGATATAAATATAATTTATCCAACTCTCTCCAATATAGGTGTTTCTACACTCCAGAAAATAAATAACTCTCCAAAATGTCTGAATTGCAGTTGAAAATTAAGATTCAACTTAAATAATCCCTACTGTCCTGTGTGTGGTAAAGATTTCACAATCGATGATACTCTCGAATTAATAATATTGCTTGACTGATGAAGTTCCATTTATATTAACTCGTGAGTTTCATATCACGGTTATAACCGGATCATTAGGTTCATACCACCGGTTCATATCACGGTTAACGGAAACCGGTTCATTGCGTCCTCTATAGACATTTAGCTGGTAAATGTCTGCAGATAATCGTTTTTGCGTTTCATTTTAAGGCAGAGAAAAGTATCCAACAAACTCAATAAGTTTTAAAATTTTTGACCTTAGCTGCTTTTACAACGTATTGAACGAAACTAATTTCCGGATTCTTAATATCACAAGTAATTTTATTATATATATTAACTATTATGTATGAAATACATAATACTCAGGACTTCTATATTAAATTGGAGTCCAGGGGTGTTATACAAAAAAATTTTGGTTATAAATTATAATGCTTGTTTGTTTCTTTCATCATTGTTTTGTAATTCTAAGAAAATCTGTATTAATGCATGACTTGTGATTTATTATAATAAGTATCATATTGTCTACTCTTTAAAATGCGGTTCTCACCGGGAACCAGAAGAGTGAATATTTCCTTCGATATCTTTATCACTTTTAACCGTTGCAATTTACACCAATTTTGCTCAAAAGTATTGCGATATAATGCCCTCTTTCTGTTTCCAAACAAACTTTTTATTGAATAATAAGCCAGTTTCAGTCGTTACTCAGCACTTCTTTGTTTTTATTGACAAACGGTCTTTATATTCTCAATTTCTCTGCAATATCCCTTATATTCTAGGATTATTTTCTGCATTTTTTAAATCCACCATAGATCTATGAAGGTTACTTACCAATTGTTATTTATATTTTCAGCATCCATCTACGCAGGTTTTGATAACAACACAGAAATAAGATTTTCGAAAAATTTGTAGCAAATCTTTTATTACAATATCTTCTCATGGTTGAAAATTGTTTCGCTACTTCGTCGAATTCACGAACAAAATATTGTTGGCCGCTCTTAAAGTCAACCGCCCCGATGTGCCCGTACACCAATGATTACATCCGTGAACACTTCGTGTAGACCAGCTCTTGTTACACCCAGATCTACGGCATTATCTCATCCTCTTTCGTGGGATTCATGGAGCTGAACTCGGACTTCAGTCCCTTCGATTTTATTTCCTCCCGTCCCCGCTTTTCTCTAGGAAAAAAGATTCCATCGCAATTGGAAGGGTGGCATTATTCTGCCTCCCTATCCGATGGGGGAGAAAAGTGCGCAGGGGTGCGAGAACAGGCTACTCTTTTACTCTCGCCCCCCTCCCTAAAAACTCCCCTTGCGAGATGGACACGCACTCTGGTATCCACCCACGATAGGAAAAACTCTTTTGCGAAGGGGAGAAAAAGTCCGTGGATATGCAACGCTATCGAATATTTGGGGGAAGATGGGGAAATAGACTTCCAGAGCGCATCTCCCCTCTTCCGGATCTACCACCAGAAACTCGGCGTTCCTACGGGCTTCGATATATTGGAAACATTTATCAATATTTCTTAAAACAGACATTTTGGAGAGTTATTTATTTTCTGGATTGTAGAAATACCTATATTGGAGAGAGTTGGATAAATTATATTTATATCTATGCAGTAGACAAAAAACTATATTAAGGAACGCAAGCTATCCAGACTAAACTCCTTTTCATCCACATTAACAGCATAGCTTCTCTTCTTTTACTACAACAAATATCTCCGGTATTGTCTAGTGGTTAGGATATCCGGCTCTCACCCGGAAGGCCCGGGTTCGATTCCCGGTACCGGAATTATTTTTATCTCTTCTTCACTATACATCCATTTTTCTACCTCCATTCTGTGGCGTCACATACCTTAAATACATCATATTTGGAGGGAGTCAGAGGTTTAGAGGGTCTGTTTATTTTTCAGTCAGATATTGCCGCGTATCATTCTTGGTTAATTTATATTGCTAAAACGATAGGTTCTGAAAGGTGTTTCCCCGATTGTTTTCTCACCATTTCTGCATTGTTTATGAAGCAGGAATGTTGCTTAATTTGCTTAATACTTAATGTTTTTCCTCTGAATTTACCGAGAGAATTCAACCAGATTGTAGTCCTCGTTCTCATGACACTTCTTCCCCCTTGCCAAGACAAATGTTTTTGAAATGCTTCTCATTTAGTTGTTTCGGATTAATTTTCGTCATTAGATAAAATATTTTTAATTGCTATAATGGAACATCGTAATATCAGTAACATATCATAAGGTATGTCCCCTTACCTAAACGGCTACCAGCATTAACTTGTAACATTTTATCATCAAAGATAAAGCATCTAAAGGATCAACTAGGTCCTAAATTGTTCTTAAAATTTATTAAAATTTCTTAAAATACTTCATTCCTTGTTTCATCATCATCATCGTAATCATCATCATCATTATTATTGTTATTAATTGCTATACTTCATTAATATGAATTCGCTATTGTCAAATGTTTAGGATATCCCGCTCTCACCAGGAAAATCCGGGTTCGATTCCCATTACCGGAAATATACTTTCCTTCCGAAATCCTGATCAATTTTGATTAGTGAAACATTTATTTAATTTTATTGTGCAAAGCTAGTAATATTTTGAATTCCCTTGAATTGATTTGTTTCCCAAGAATCCTTTATTGTTATCAACTTCAGAATTTTCTTTTGCGTAGAAGTGTCCTGCCCTACAGTGGTCGGCACTGTGATCCGTTCCTCCCACTCAGCTACTTTTATCTACATCTAAATAATACTCCGCAATCCGCCTTTCGGCCTGTGGGGGGGATCTTCTTACATTCGATAAAAATTTTTGTCACCTGTGTTACTAAATATGCATGTAGCTCACACATTTATCTTCAAAATGTCTCTCATACTAAAAATATGAAATGCGCAAATGTTGTTTATGTAACGAGGGCCGCAGCTACTTGAATTTTGATTCAGTTATATTAATAAGGTTTATTTATATTTTCAGGCAGACATTGGAACTTCAAATAGCTGTGATCACTTCCCTGGAATTGGTAAGTTACTTATAAAGCTATAAGATACTTCATCTCACCCTAACGGGACATATTAAGAGTTTTTATTCTTCGTTCTGATTTTGTAATATTATTAATTAATATCTTGCGTTGTAAGCGAAGTTCAGTTAGAGAGGAGACTTTCATTTGGTCATCTCTTGCCCAAAATGTCCCCCTTCATCTTTCCCCCTTTCTCGATATCCACATATTGATAAAGCTTAGGCATCGTCTTGTTTTATTAATCTTTCCGTATATATTGTAAGTTTACAGTTTGGCATAATTTGAATGCTTTATTTCAATCCAAAATGTGTCAGTGATGTGCGTCCACCTTGTTCCCTTGGTCGATCAGAAACTTCGAGAATAATCTGAGAATATATGCTCGGATTAGTCAAATTAAAATTCTTTTTTCCGCTAAATATATGTGACAGGTTGCAACTATATGGCGCATACATTTTACTTTACATATAATAATCATAATATTAATAGTTACAGTAATATTTATTATGTGAAGCGTATCATTTGACAACGGAAAGTCTGAAAAATCATACACTTTTACCAGGAAAATTTTCCTAGTTACTGACGTTTCATCCATTTACAATATAATGCTGCGTATGAAGCAATGATTATTGAAAGATGCATAAAACAAGGATCAGTCTATATTATAGTAATAGCATCAAATGTGATATTAATTTACAGATATGAGTATATTTGTTGATGCCGGTAGGGAATTTGATAACATTATATGCTACCATACCAAGTTAGGTGAGACTTCTTTTGTTTTTCTTTGGCACGGAATTTAGTCTATCTAAATTTTGTCTTAGCCTTGTTCTTGGATGTGGTAATTTGAAAGATACTGAGATATGTGTGCTGCTGAGTAATAACATTTAATTTCGTTATTCCTTATGGAACTCTATGAACATTTTCATTCATGAGGTAATTGTCTTGCCATAACACGAACTTTTTCTAATCAAGATTCTGGATCAGTGAGGAAAGCAAGTTAGCAAAATCACTCCTTATTCTCTCTCATGGCATCCTAAACTCTCCGACATCAAAATATTAAACACGTTTCTTTACCAATACCAATACCAATATTATTATAATAATAATAGTAATTATAATTATATCATCATTATAATTATTATTATCATTATTATATTTCTGCATAACCTCATTCCCTCTCTAAGACCTTAGACTGCTCATGGTAAAGGGGTTGAGTAATTAGTTAACTTTCGGGATGATAGCTGAAGAGACCGACAGGCAGACAATATAGAAAAGCCCAAGAGCATCTTCGTCCAGTGGAATTCCTACGAAAGATCCCCCTATAGTTCAGCAATGGAGGATAGTCGCAGGCGTAAAACCGTTTTCAGCTGAGACTGTTTGGGGATGCAGAGGATAGAGGTTTGTCTGGGGTTAAAAACGAATCCCAAGGTAGGTGACCTCGAAGAGGTGCGGGGACAAAACTCGTGTGCCGTTTTTGTGCGCTTTTATAAAAGAGACGCGGTGTACATAAGGACGTGAGCACGAGGCCGTTCGTAAAACTCCTCTTTTTGGGCAAAAAAGTGGGGAGGAAAGCCCCTAGGAGAGCCCCTAGGGAGGGGAGTTTGATAGATCGCATTTTTGTGGAGGGTTGAATGGGGGGTGACGAAGGGGAAGGGAATGTCGTTGGATTGGTGATCCCTCAGGGCCGTTCCGCTCTATACGTCATGATTGGGGAGGGAGGAAAAGATGTGGGGAAAGAGGAGGACGTTTTGCGCATAGAGACGAAGTTGAGGAGGTGAAGATGCGTGTGATGGAAAAGCAATGAGGGACGTGCCATCGTCTCTGACTCTGTCCATTGGTCAGCAGCAGTTCGCACTCTTGTGTGTGTGATTTTTTAGTTTCCTCATATTAATATAACTCTGGCACAGGGGAAGATGTGGAATGCTTCCAAATGGGTTACTTGAATTACACTGCGCCTAGCAACCTCGATAACATTTAATGCGGGTACAACATAAAATGTTATTGAGTAGAATTTTGCTACGGGGTAGAGAAAAATGCTTCTTATATCTACTTTTGTCTCAGTCTTGTTCATGGCTGTGATGATATGAAAGCTACTGTGGACCTGCTACCATGTCTTGATGAATGAAATATTTATCATTTGTCTTTTGGTACGGGATACAGAAAAATGTATCTTTTATATACTTTTGTCTCAGTCTTGCTAATGGCCACAATGCTATAGAAGCTACTGAGAAATGAGTCATATTGAATATGAGCATTAATTAACGAATCTCCTTATGCAATGTTTCGAAATGCTTTACTCGTAGAGTCATTGTGCTTCACTAACGTGGGCTTGTTCTGCTTCTAGCATTCTGGCTCAGTGAGGAAAGCAAGGGCAAACTACCTCACTCCTCATCTTGCGTAGTAAGCCTCATTTCCCTCTCCTAGCTATTCGTAGCTGGTGGTAGAGGGAATGAGGTCCCTTTCGGTCTTCGGGCTGAATACTTTACAGAAGTAGAACCAGGCAAACACCCAGAGGGTGGCTGAGTCTAAGCCCTCCACTCCCTAAAGTTTCCACAAGTACTTATTCAGAACCAAATTCTCAAGTGTCTTATCAACAAATATTTGGTCGCTGAAAATATTTTATTACAGGCGATTCTTTCTTATAATGAGAATAAAGCAGATCATTCAATAAATTCGCATTACAACGTAAATGGCAGGTTATTGGTTACAATTCCTTAGTTCAGCCCTCCAGGGGAAAATTCTGGATGCGTCCCTGAGCAGAATTAGCTAGAGAAAGTACTTAAATACTCCTAAATAAAATGCTAATGAAATATATAACAAAATGTTTGCTTCTATATAATTTTAGATTATTAACTGTCATCAATATTTCTTATAAATTATTATTTTGTTTGTGCTTGCCGCAATGAAGCGAAACTTCCTACGATAATTGCACTAATATGTATTTTATATCAAAATCTTTGTTATACCCTGATATTTTGTCTTCTTATCCGATAGTTACTTTCTATTATTCGAACTTCGTGACTTTAATAGCCTTAACCCGCAAAATTATGCAGCAGTCTATTTCCGCATATATTTTTCGGATATACTACTGATATTCCGGCCTGGGTGCGAAGTTTTGTCTTTTTATTTGCGAGATACCTTTTCTCTAAACTAAACTCTTTTCCTAAAAAGGAATTTGAAATTATTTATCTACTAAAATGTATTTTATACCTAACTTTGATCCTTGTAGTTGTGCTTTGTTCTGAAGCCAGATAGAAATAAGAAAACGTATGCTTCAGATTGACCTTTAATTCGGGAAAGTAATTATATAAAGTTAGTAAAGTAAAAAATAAGTAAAGCTATCCGTTGTCGCCATAATCTCGCGAAATCTGAAGAAATTATGCTCAAGGTATTTTCCTTGCTATTTTTGCTACTTCTAAATAATTTATTGTGGTCATGTAATCCGAATTCGTGCGAACTCTATCTCAATTCGTAATCCATGTCTCCCCTGCGAAGACCTATGTATATATAGACCCCTGATTCTCCTCAAATCTACCGCAAGCCGTCGGGGTGTCTTGCGGAGAGTTTTTCAGGCCCCAAGTCTTTTGCGGTGGAAAAATCTCGTGGGGATTTTTCGAGTCGGATCTATGGCCGGGGCTCTTAAAAATGCAACGGAAGTGGAGAGAGCGGAAGATTTGAAAGAGGATAAAGGAGGGGATATAAGAAACGTAACTGCGCACGAGAGGGACAGCAGAAAAAAAATGTCCATTGAGTTAGGGAGAGTGGCACAAAAACGACTGACCTCTGGTCTGAAAGAAGGCGCGAAGGAAGGGTCATTGTTGAGGGGGAAAGGTGGACCATGGATTCAGCAGCGGCTACCGTTCACGTTAAAATCAGGTTCTGATTCTGGATTTTCGGCGTGGTCCACTGTTATCCGGTGCTACAGATTCGTGGCCGCCCCAAGGCAACGCTATTTTAACGTTTTCTCTTTCGACAACAATGCGAATCGACAATGTCAATGATTACGATCACACAAAAATACAATCGAATCGACAATGGCGATGATTACGATTAAGCAATGATGCATCAGTTGTAATCAGGCGCGCATCCAGGTGGGGGGGNTGGGGTGCTGACGGGGGTTACCCCGTCCCCCCAAGATTCTACAAGTACTTCTAAAGAACCCAATTCTCGATAGGTTTTGTTAGCATCATGTGTTAGTACTAAGCAAACGTCTATTTTACTTTATATATTCTTATTTTAAAAATCGTGAAAACGGCGAAATCTTGGACTGTAATTGTTTCCAGATGTAGGTAGCTAATTCTTAGATAAGACTTTTTCGAGAAAATTTCAAGATACTTAGAAGGAGAAGCATTTTTAAGGGTTAGTTTAACTTTGTCTCTCTTCGAAGCAACATCAATAGCGAGCATGCTTCTTATTTGAATTCTCCAAAAGGTTATTGAAGAAGTTTGCTGAATTGCTCAAAATTAGCTCACAACAAATTTTACCCAAGGTTAGCTCACAACAAAATCGTTATCGGACTCACCTATCTTTGAGGAATTTTGCTTATTCACGTATTTATTTCTTAACCGTGCATAATTAAATTCATAAACCATTTTGTGTGCATTGAGTGGTGCAGCAAACTCAGGGGCGTGACAAATTGTATCCACTCCGCCGGTTGAGCCCCCCCCCCAAGCGTAAATCCTGGGTGAGCGCCTGGTTGTAATTATAATACGTTCGGTGTATTTTGTATCATATACTCCGAAATAAGGCTCCTTAAGCTCATATCTAGATGTTCGTCCATGTAGATGTAAAATAACAACCATTTCGATTCGATTTGTTTCCAAAGGAGTAATATAAGAACATTTTACTAGTAAATATTCTTTCCACGTGTCAGCCACTGTAAATTCCGCCTGGCTAAGCCGTATGGATTAAGGGATGCCGCGTTTAAGAGTTTAATTTACTATTCTTTCCTAAAACGGATTAAAATATTCGCTGAAAAGATCGTACGTTACTTGTCTAATTATTGCTCAAAATTATGGTTCAAGAGCGATTCTCAGTCCGCCGTATCGGTTTTTTTTATATCGCTGTTACCAATCCTGTACCTAAAGTTGTTGAGAGAGCTTCCCAATTTCTTCCCGATTATTAGCCCTGACCGGGATTCGAAACAGAGACCACTTTCAGAGCAGTTTGCAGGCTAACCCGCCACCTAATTGACTTTTTCTAATGTATTTCTTCATCTCGTCCCGTTTATTGTTAATGAAAATGTAAATGGAGATTAGTCAGTTTCAAAATTCAACCAAACGCTTTTTTAACGACAATTTGAAATATTTCTCAAAGAGTTCATAATTTGGAATTTCTCCGTTTTGATATGAATCTAGGTGCGCGGAAATGTAAACTGTGGAATGTATGTATTTGTATACACACAAATACAAATGTATATCTGAGATCCAAAATAATCTAAAGAGTAGGAAAAGGGTGAAAAGTAATTTTGAACATTAAAGGGTGCGGCTAAGAATATTCACAAGGCAAGAAGGAAATGAAAAATGGCTGACATGAAAGGGATTCGAACCCGAATCTCCCACTTCTAGGTTACCATAGGTTATTGTATGTTACTCTAGATTGCTATAGGTTACTCTAGGTGACTTTTACGTGAATATAGGTGACTCTGTAGCCCTGTAAGTCCTTTCTCCTTTGGAATCTAAATAGAGTTCACTACGCTTCATTCCAGAGTGTACCAGAATGTTGTATCTATTCGAATTCCAAGAAAGCCTACCCACGAAAGAGTTCATTACTCTCTCACATTATTCCAATGGCTACTATATTTCGACCAAGATTATTTTTGGCAAAAATATCGGGGGCCATCAACCTCTTCTACTCAACCTTCCGCGCTCTATTTTGAGAAATGTTCGGAATATTTGTAAGCTCTCTTCTGTCCGTTACTAATGTCCTTACCGTTTATTCGCTTCTCGTTTCGGGTGAAATATCGCTCTTCCAAGAGAGGGCGCAGATATCCGAAAGGGTTTTTAATCATTTCTCCGAAATGCACGCCAACCGCATTATACGCCCGCGAAACCTTCACCAGGGGTTTATGATCATCTCTTCATTTTTCCGAATTTTTTCCCGCTAACGATCCCAATTTTTCTCCGCGTCGTTTCCCTCTCTCTCTCTCTTCGCCTTTCTCTCCGGAGCGTTTTCTATTTCTCATTTTTGAGCGTCCATTACTTCAACGCAGAGTCTCCACTTATAACGACGAAATTTCCGGAGTGTTACCCGAGGAATCGACGTGACTGATCACTCTACTTCTTTCGCTCTCTTTCATTTCATTCCTCCCTCTTTTCCATTTCTCTTTTCTTCTCTCTGACTCCATCATTCTTTCCTCCTTACTCTGCACCGATTTCTCTTTCCCGCCACCCTTAACGTGAGTGCGTCTCCGCAGTTGTTACCTCAGACCATTGGTGAATTTGCAATAAGGCGCGTTGGATAAGGGTCTTGTCCTATAGAGCGCAATTAGGAGTTCTGATCCACCCTTAACAACATTATTCTTTATTTGTATGCAGATTCCCAGCCCATGCACCATCTTGTAAAGTAATTTGATCATATGACGTACTTTTGACACCTTTGGTACATACATACATTCTTCAAGCAAAAACTGTTTCTCTTTCGTCTATTTATTGACGGGATTAATTTAATTTAATGTATTTTTCGATGTCATCAATGTATTTTAATGTATGTTATTTCTTCTTGGCGTGGTGTAGCGATTAAATTTTCCGTTAAATTTCTACATAATTTGTAACCGACGAATATTTTTCGATACTTACGAATCGCGGTAATTTTGAATAGGGAGTCTCGATCTGCTGCATAGACCTTCGATAATATAGACGCAATTACCGCAAACCTGTAAACATCCGGAACCTCAGTATAACTGACGAAAGCAAATAAATTTGAATTTTGAGGTACTGTATATCTATGTCTAGATGACGTAATAAGCCTTTAAAGAAGAAAGAATGGTAATTTCATATCGTATATTAATATATGGTAATTTATATCTTATAATAATTTTATATACTATAAATCTTCTTTAAAATTTTATTCTGACGTAAAAATGCTCTAATTTTTACGTCAGTTTTTTAAAAGTCAGACAGTGTAGGTAAACAATACAGTTGTGAGGGCGGATTTAGAAACTTGTTAATGGGGTAGTTTAGGGTAATACTTTATTTATATATCTTGAAATTGCTACAATTTAGTGCCTTAATTCTTTCCAAGCAACTTTTAATGAAATTGAATGCCATATTTTCTTGAAATATCCAAAATATGTTAAGCCGTCGTAAAAAATTTTGGATTTTAGTTAGCTATGTCTAATGCTATCCCTAGTATATAATTTGAACATATTATCTTATTAGTTTGCTATATCCACCAGTATTGGCAAATCAGTTCAGCTACAAACTTTTTTAATCGATCTTTGTCTTCTGAATATTTTTCCACATACAGCTAATCTTTTTTCATATTTATCTCCAAAAATTAAATGAACTTATTTCGTACGACATTTTCAACAGCTGGTCGGGGTGAAGTGATTTATAATAAAATTTCTTTGGTGGCAAAATACTAAGTCACAAATTCATCACAAAATCTAGTTTCCCTTTAAACGAATTGTACTATATTGTAAGTCCCATTGATCGTAAGAATCGAAATTTTATAAAACATATAATTGCAAGCGAAAACTGTATTAAGGGACTTTTAAGTACCTATTCCTGAGCAGTCAAAGTCGTCCTTATGTCCATATTTATCATGAAATTGTACTAAATTGTAAATCGCACTGATTGTAAAAGTCAGAATTTTCAACAACATGATAATTGCAAGCGAAAACAGTATTAAGTACCTATTCCTGAGCAGTCAAAGTCGTCATTCGATCATTATCACCCCCTCTTCCGTCTCCTGTACAACGTTTCCTTTCCCTCTGTCATTCTTCGGGAAAGACTTGGAAGACAATACATCAACTTTTTCCATCCTCCTCTCTCCCCAATAACAAACAGCGTCTCCTTTTGCTTTTGAGTCTTCATTAAGCGCAGAATCAACTTTCGCCTTCCTCCCCTTCTCTTCCCTTATTATTTTTTCTTCTCGAGGAGGAAAAGTCCCCGGTTGACGGCCGTCGCCATTCTTTTTACGTGGAGGGGAAGGTTATTAATCGACCCAATTTTCGGTGGAATTTTTTATTCCAAAATGGCGCCTGTTAATGTCGAAATGGATGGAACCGTACATTAACGGAGTGAAAAAAGTCCGAATGTCTCTTCCTTCCTTATTGTTTTTTCTCCCTCCAATCTTTGTTGATATTCAACCATTTTCCTGGTAGAATATTGAGAAAAATGGTTAAAAATATCATGCCAAGAAATACATCAGGATTCTACGAAGATATCTGACGGAATTACGTTTTTTCTGAAATTGTTTTTAAAGAGACAGCGGTATTTGAATTCCTGTTTGGCAGACATACTCTCGCCCTAACAAAGTCGCATAATTATTATTATTATTATTATACAATAAAAAAGTTACAAGTGTACGGAAGTCCGGTGGCAACTTATATACAAAATATACAATTTTAAAAACGAGCTTACACCTAAATTAAGACAATCAACAAAATTAATATAAATTTTCTACACTTCTTACAAAATACATCTACATCTTCCATAATGCATACAAGAACACAATACAATCAAATATCAAAATAGTCTTGAAGGCTCCAACACTAAGCATAAATGTCTATATTTTAACAATAAAACTA
>KZ308386.1:976540-1007875 GCA_000376725.2 Ladona fulva | reverse complement strand
GTTTTTTTAAATCTGCAACTAAATCTTTCCAATTTTGTCAACATAAGTAAACTTTTATTATTATTTTATTAATTTTTTTCATTGATGATTGGTTAAATGGAAGAGGAGACTTTAAAGTCTCAATTTCGCCCAAAATAAAGACGTTATTTATTTATTTATCACTGGTATGCTTATCACTTTCTCTTGGTGCCATATTCTTTCTATTTCTATTGCTAGTTCCTTATATTTCTCTATTATCTATATCATTACAGTAGAATTACAACTTCTGCAAAATTTCGGGAATAAAATATTCTTTCCACTTTTTTCTTCGCAAATTTTAAGAAATCACTATGTTCAAGACGGCTTTCATGGTACATACATACAATGTTTCATGAATTTATGTATGTATCATTGTGTAGATGCTTTCAATACGAGGTATCGCCGTTTCCATCAACTAATAGTTGGAGAAATTAATTTTACCATCCGTGCTCTACCAGAGAGTCGAAGTGGGCATCGCCTGTCATCGACTGACGAGAGGAGCATCTTGTCCGAAGAAATAAACCGTCAACCGCTCATAAAAAAGGAAGAGACGTTTGTGGGGTTTAAAAATTCGCATCGCTTTTAGTCAAACTCAAAGGCACACACCTATGCATACACACCTGCCTTGAAGGAAGGTTCTCCATCCACTCCCACACTACCATTGTCCTTTCCCTTTCGAAATTGGGTTCCCTCAATCCCCATACACGTCCGAGCTTCCGTCGAATCGACGCCCGCTCTTTCTTATTCTTTTCACTTTTTCTTTCCTTCCTTTTCTCGCCGAATTCATTGACGTACGTCAACTTTATTTTATTGGTCGGCTCTACTTTTATTATGTTATTCTTTTCCTTCGGATCCGACGCTGAATGCCGAAAGAGGATTTTTGTTTGTCTTGTGGATGGCCGGAGCTGAGGCGAGAAATTTTGGTTCTCCTTTCGCCATGAAAATAAATTTTAACAGTGTTTGATATTTGGTGTAATTGGCGATTGATGAAAATTGGATGAACAGAAAAATACCAATAAAGGGGTTCGCAAACGAATGATTGGAAGCAGACCCTTCTGGAGGATTGTAACGCATAGGAGAGACGAGCTCTAAACTCTGTACGTCAGAGTTGCGCAGCACGTAAGCTTTTACACGACTTAGGCGAGAAAACCATTCACGATCAATCATACTAAAATATTCACAAATTCAGGCGACGTATTGTGGAAATCCATAATAGGAACACATTTAGAAAAATGGTACTTTTCTACACAATTATTTATTTAACAAATAATAAATAACACACGACGATTTATCGCCATTATCTGGTACATATCTGGATGATTGATCGTCGAAACAGGTCGTGTGATATTTATTATTTGTTTACTAAATGATTGTGTGGAAAAAGTAATTTTCTTATTGTGTTTTCCGTAGTAAAATCGTCGAAATAACATAATTTTCATTAATTATCCTCGATACACTGTGAATTTAGTTGTGTATACACGGTTTTGGTGTACATCTTGGAAATACTCTCTGAAGAATGGAATGCTTTCAGATGAGGAATAGCGACAGTTTTCTCTGTGGTAAGGCCAAAAACTTCAAACCTAAATTTTGGCATGGGAGGTAGCCTTAATTGATCTATTATGTTTTGATCTTACAAAGGGTTTTCTTCTGGTAACTAAACTGCATCTAAGGTAAACTAACCGTTTTTAAGTTAATTAGCACCGAAAAGGAAAGCCTTTTCAGAAAGTACCTAATCCTTAGGAGCTAGGAGTGTAATTTCTGTGGCAATTGTACCAAAATCTTTTTATATAGTATAATTTTCTTGTATATCTATTAGTAATTGTCCTAGAATAACTTGAATATTTCGGAATAGTCTAATGTCTAGGTTCAGATGAAACTGTCATGCTAGCGCCTCCAATGATGCATGGTGTCGGCTGTTGCCCCGGTTACTGGTACTATTTTGGTGATCAGTTACCAATTTGGAATTATATTAAAAATTTTCAAACTTCCAAAGGCGAAAAGTAAATTAAATAAACATATGTAAGTGTTCTAGTTTTCGGTAGGTTCATGTGCCTTAATATTCCCTACTCAACGCCGTTTCTTTCGCTTCTTGGTAACTTACCTCACCCTTTATGTCATCTAACAACTTTTGTCTTTCCGTCTGCATTCTTCCTTGTATTCTACTATGTATTGCATTCTTCAGAAATCTCTCTCCTCTCAATATTTCACCTACTCATTTCCTCAGTCGACGTTTAATTGCTTCCAATAAAACCTCTCCTCCCCGACCAACACTACAACCTCCGTGTTTTTTTCTATCGACCAAACTTACTTTTTCCATTATACGCCATACCCACATCTGGATGGCCTCCAGTATTTAGATGAAAAACTAAATATGCAACTTCTTATACCACAAAACGGCATGAAGTGATTTCTCATCGGTTCTCGCCATGCGGCTATCGATAATGATCGATTGCTACTGACCATTTGATACAATCTGATTAACACTGCGCCACGTTAATGTTTCCCCACCACAGCTCCTGCTCATCTATTTACCGGGCAAGTCATCTAATGGGGAACCTAATACAAACTCCATATCACTCCATCCCTACGAAATCCGCCTCCTTCAACATCCCATTCAATAACTCCATTTGCTTTTCATTCTGCTGGATGCCAAAAAAACACGCGTGGTCTCGAATTAGACACGTGTTATTACCTCCCGTAATCGCCCTCCCATCCTAAGCCGCCTAAAAAAAAGAAAAAAAAACTCGATACTTTTTCCCGCCTAAGGTCGACCTCGAAGATCGATCTCTCAATTTTCCGCTATCGAGGCGTGCGGGGAAAAATGGCGAATATTGGACGTATCCCCTGGAAATCTGTGGTCAACTTATCTGCGTAATAGGAAAAAGAGGCCAAAAAAGCGTGATTTCCAGGGGGTACGCGTGCGTGGCACGGGGAAATGGGAGGTGATTTGATGAGGGTGAAAGGAAAAGTGTGCCCAGGGTGTGCGCTCTCGAGAAGGGAAAAATGACCGAGGAAAAAAAGGTGTATGGGTTCATATGGGGGAGAGGGAGGTCAGTTGGGGGCGAAAGAAAGGTGGGCTGTATGGCTGCGTGTATATAAGGAAAGAAGGGAAAAAAAGGTAGCAGGGACTTTTTGGCAAGGTGGAGGACGTCTGTGTGTGTTCTAAAAGGGAAAGGAAAAAAGGTGAAGACTCCCCGGTGATGCGATTGGGTGTGGGGTGGATGGGGAGTAGAGATTGAGGAGTGGCGGTGGAGGAAAGTGAAGTTGAGGATGTGGAGGGAAAATACAGAATCATGTACCGAAAGAGACAAGGTACGGTGAAGAAAAACTGATGGAGAGGTATAGATTAGATTGGATAACATCTTTATCTGGACGAGATTGGGACTAAAAAGTCTCCTCTTACATCCATTCCGTTGTGAAGGAGAATGGAAGAATTGCGCAAAGCAGGAAAACAGAGAGAAGGGAAGGATATGAGAAAAGACATGCTTAGAAAGGCATTGAGTGAGAATAAATGATGTTGTGTGACTAATAACAGGAGTAATTTTCAATGTATAGTTGAATTAAGAATGACACGCGGAATTCAGTGCGTAATTCTAGTCTTGGAGCTGTCCCATCATTATTAAGACCAAATTCAAGCTCAATTAACTTGAATATTACCGTCAATAAATGCTTCCAGTTTTCTTTCTTCATTTTCATTGAAATATAGATACAGTATACGTGCGTTTAATGTAAAGAATATATTTAGATAATATAATTAATATTCTCGAGTGAAATGTGGTGGAACTTCATTCTAAAATGCACTAAGAAATTAAAATATATACTGTCCACAAAATATATTAATTCACTACCAGATTTCGGTGTTGGTTTACTCCATCATCAGGTACAGAATGAATGGGAAGGTTCTGTACCCAATACCGAAACCTGGTCGTGAATAAATCTATTATGTGGGCAGTATATGTTTTAGTTTCTTGGTAAATCTATTTAGAGCACTAATGTCCAAACTATAACTCCCAGAGTGCCGTATAGGCTCTTAGAAAGACCTCGGCTTCAAACTGTGTATGTAGTTACAACGTGTTATTAATTGTTTTTAATCGAGTATCTTTAGCATCAATTTCAAGTTGGTTAGTTGATATAAAATTCACGAAGGAGGGCGTCATTGTGTGGAAATTTATCACGTCAATATAATAAGAAGTTGAAAGTGCGTTTTCCTCATTTTATTGAGCCGCGACCGCTTTCAACGAATAATCACCATCATCAGGTTGATGAGGTGAGCTTATCATCTGATGATGGCGATTAACCGTTGAAACTGGTCGTGGCTCAATAACCTGTGAATGGTGAATAGTCTCTTTTTCTTGATAACATTAAGAATACTAATCAGGTAGTTTATTAATAGGTCCGGTGTTTTCACACTTCCAGCCATACACCATACGGCGGATTGCGGGGTACTAACATAAATGTAGAGTACTCTTCTGTAATCTTTCCATTTTTGTTAGTAAGTTGAAAGTTGGATGTTACTATTCTTTTCTACAATAATAATTCTCGATATAAGAATTTCGATGTTGGATTCTTTTCGATGTATAATATAATGAGTTTAGTGGTTTACATATAAGGGTAAATTCCCACCATTAATTGCTGTTGTTCTTCGTACCTTTCAAAATTCTAATAAGCGACAAGGAAAGTACAATGTACTGAGCCGTTCATAATTGAGATAAGGGCTCCATGCGGCCCGCGAGCACCAGTTTGTATTTACATTTCCAAACTGTAGAGAGAAATTTTTATAGTTCGCATCTAAACGACTAAATTAATAGAACGCAAAGAACGGAAAATTAACCGAACTTACGAGCATAAAACTGAATAAGTTATGTATTAAAAGTAAATGAAAACGTGCGCAAAATCTTCAGATATTTCACGCATTCTTTTACACGTCTAAAAGCCCATCAAATGGGTGCGTTAATCCATCGCACCGGTGGGTGGGAATATGGCGGAAGATGATGAGGTAAAAGCATAACAAAAATATGAGGAAATAGAATGAAATGGAGGAGAGAAAATGGACAGGAGAGGAATATCGCATTATTGTCGGCGCGAGTGATGGAGGGAGGCTGAGGTGGGCGAGTAGCACGTGGGGAAGAAGGAGGGCCCTGAAGTGGTGGGGGCACCCCGCCGTTATCCACAGCGCACGGTCAGACACGAGTCGGGGAAAAAAGAATGGAAAAAAAATTCGGTAGGATGATGTGTGTGTGTGTGTGGAGGGTGCGGGAGAAGAGCACGCGTGGGATGGGGATGAAAAAATAGAGGTTTTAGAGGGGAGAAGTAAAAGGTGGGCTCTCATATGAGGGGGAAAGATGGATGGAGAGGTGGTTGGCCAGGGAAAAAAATAATAAAAGGTGGGCAGTGGCAGAGGAGAATGGGAGTGGTATTCGGAATAAGAAAAGGTGTTTAGAGAAAGGGAAAGGATATGAGGAGGGGTACGAGTCCCGGGATACCCGGTCCCGATATCGGGATAATTTAGGACAAGAAAAAAGTCTGATAGGACCAGGACTCCTAGGTGCACGCCTTAACGTGCAAAGTTACCTTACCCTTTTCCTTAGGATGAGGAAATTCCAATCCCGGTCCCGGGATCGGGAATGGAACCAGTCCCGGGATTGCTATTTCCGATACTACGTACCCATTGGGACTAGAATATATTGGGTGGCGTCAAAATCTTATAATTAATGGATAGGGTTTTTCATTAAAATTTTCCTTTTCTTCTATTTCATATCTACATCTACATCTACATAAATACCCTTCAAGCCGCCTTACGGCGTGTGGCAGGGGATGAAAACACCGGGCGTTCAGACTATTTTTTTAGCCTATTATTGTCATGTATAGTTCGCGGAAAGAACGAATTCTTAAAACGACTCGTCCTAGCATCTATTTCTCTTATTTTGTGCTCATTGTCGGATCGTCCAATGTAGCAGGGGGGTCTCATAATATATATTGGGTATACAGTGGCGGGCAAAGAAAGTTTAATCACTGCGGGTAACATAAGATAAGGTATACACGAGAGTGTTTCGTGAGACTTGTTAATGTACTTTTGAACATCTGTTTATTGTTTTTATAGAGGCGAGCACCCAGAGGGGTGGCTGGTGGGCTTAATCCCCCCCAAAGTTTCTACAAGTATTCGCTCAGAACCAAATTCTCAAAGGACTTATCAATAAATACTTGATCGTTCAAGTTAATACTTTATAACCAATATTTACTTATGATGGGAATCAATTAGTTCGCATTACACCGTAAATGAGAGATTATTGGTTAGAATACTTAAATTAAGCCCACCTCAAGTGAATCCTCCCCTGTTCTTATACTAGAGAGATGGCTGTCTACTCGTGTATCAGCCGCATCTAAAAATGGACGTTAATTTGAACGAATTTGTCAGAGGTTAATGCGCATATTTTTTTTGAAAACTAACTCCTTATCGGTGAGTTGGGAGTGACATGAAATTATTGGGTTCGCTTAGGAGTTTTGCTTTCGCTCTATTATGATTGTGATTTAAAATACATTGGACAGTCTAAGACGTGCTATTACTAGATTCGACAAACATTCAGCACATTTTAAATCCGGTAGGTTTTCCCATTTCAGTGTATCTAAGTATATGGTGGAATTTTCCCACAATATCACTATTGAAATTTTAAACTGATCCACTACTCTGATTATGGTCTCAATGCCTGCGATAATTGGTATATTTATAAGGATAAAAATACTCTCATGAATTCCGATATGGATTTTAATAAAACTCTTTACAGACATTTCGATACTCAACTGTTTTCTATCACCTCGGAGATAGCTAGTCCTTCCTTATTCTGTTACGATCCCAGAAATTCTAACTTTGATAACGAAATGCATCGTACAAGACTCTCTTTGATGGTTTACGCAGTACTCCTCAGAGATAGCAACGCAACCAACAGTGGTATCTTTTATTCTATTCGCTTAAGAGGAGTGAAATTCATTGAAGCGGTGACCTGAGGACTAATTAAGACACTCATCTATGATTAGCTGTCATTTTAACGCAAGACTTTACTTGTCCTAGATGAGTGAACGACAATATCAAATCGATAGTTCCGGATCCTTAGTGCTGCTCCATCCTTAGATAAGTGATTATAACAGGTCGATGTGGAAATAAATCTAAGTTTTATCAAAAAAGAGATCAATGTGGATTTTTTAAATTAGTTGTTTTACACTAATGTTTTGGCGGATTCTGAGAAGCGACGATCAACAACTATTCCGACCGGCGTTTTCCGATTTATGACCAATCCAAGTCTTATCCATTTCTTCTGTGAAATATTTATTTAAATGTGTATATGTTGCAGCAATAGTTTATTTCTCCACTTTGCGTCCGTCAATGCGATTTTAGAATGGATGTAAATAATTTACTTTAATTAAATTATTCAATTTGCTATTACTTTCGACTCACATTAGCAACCCCTGGTTGTTTCGTTATGGTTGATAGGATATTATCCATCTGTTCTTAATGAAGGACATGCAATTACCTTCCATACTCAAACATAGATACCCCGAGGTGGTTGTGTCTTTTTGGTTAACTGTCTCAAGCCGAACCTGCCTCCCCGGCATGTCAAAGATCAGTCCATACACTTCTTAGATATTTGTCAAATAGGATTGCCCCTTTTCCTTGCAAAATGTCGAAATTTATCGCCATCGGTTTTCAGGAATCTCATATCTTTGACCTTTTGATCCTGCAAAAAACTTTCATTAACAGTTCCAAGCTCATATTTGATACACCTCGGAAATTTTTTGAGAAGTATGAGGAGATTCTTCGGAATTTCAATTCCTACGGACGATTGCGGAACGTGGCGAGTTTATCTTTGCTTCCACTGCGCTGGAGATATTTGAAGATAGCTCTGGAACGGGAGAGCTTGGGAAAATAAAAAAGGGCAAGCCGGGTGGGGAATTATTGGAAAAATGGGAGGAGACGTAGGGAAGCGGGGGAACACATGGGGGAGTGATGGCTGACTATGAAGATGGAGGACTGAGGGTGGTCTTCGACCAGAGGCTTCTGTATTGAGCCACCGGCAAAGATCGGCTGAGACCCCGATTGACCGACTCTCGTTTAACCGACAGCCTCTTTTCTCCTCTACTCCATCTACTCCGCAGTACGGTAATAAAGGTATATAGGGAAAATGGGGTATGAAGATCTTATTTCTGAATGAGGTTCTGTTAAACCGATTTGATGTAATGTGTAATATGGCCGCTGATGGTTAAAGTATTAGAATAAGATATCATCCACATCAACCATCAAAAGTAAAACTTACTGCTAATATGCATATTTCGCCTCCAAAGGGGACTCCAAAGAACTGCATTTCTCTCAAAAAGAACATATAACCATCATCATCATTATTATTATATCATCTACTAATCGATATCCTACTAATTGATAACGCCAACAAAAATGCTATAATCATTGACATAGAAGTGCCTCTATCCCATAACATTCGAAAAACCGAGATGTAAAAAAGGGTCGAATAGGAAGAGCTTGCATGACAGAAAAATGTATCTGGAAATTAACCGACATTCAAATCATCCCTTTGGTTATTTCTGCAGAATGGCTGATGTCAAACAACGTAATAAAATATGTGGAGAAACTTGGTTTAGAGAAAAATACTATCATCATCGCACAAAAAGCAGTCATATTGTAAACTTGTCACATTGTGCGTAAGTTTCTCAATTGCTTTATTATTATTGTTAAATATATTATCATTTCAATGCATAGGTTGACAGAGAATTAAGCTTTTGGTAAAGTGCTGTGTCGGCGTATTAACTATGTCGATCAAGTGAGGAGCCGATAAAAGTAAAACGCGGCTTTATGTGCAAACGATATGTAGCTCAACCGAGGCCTCCTTTAAACGAGTCGCCGGTCGAATGAACCATCGTTATACCGAGATGTCGTTCACACGAAATTGTCAAAATGAGGCACCGATCAAAAACGGGCGGATCCCTAAGCGGAAAGAGAATAGAAAGCGAAAATGGAAAGGATATTAGGGAATAGTTGATGGAGTATGTACTGATGCTGAGGAGAGGTAATATACAGAGCAAGGGGAGAGAAAATTGCAAGGAGCGGCGTGGAAGCGTCCATGGAGGTTGGACAGGGGAGGAAGGGAAAAAGGCAGGGATGAAGCAATTTGGAGGAAATTGAAAAATAGTGAGGCGAGGCTGATTTTGAGAGGGATCTTTTATTTCCAGATGCTTTTTATTTTTTTCATTCTCTACGCGGTAGGAATATACACTTCTTCCCTCCTATCTCGCCGGAGTAAATGTGGCGTGAATTCCCCGCCCCGTTCTCCACCTCCCCGCGGGGACCGAATTTTTTCCTTTCCGATGAGGAAAATCCTTCCTTTTCCTTTCAGAGACGATAGCTGAAGCTGAAAGTGCACCGAAAGAGGTCATTTTGGGACTGGGGTTCCATTCGCGAAATCGGTTCCATTTATACGATTCTCGATATTTTTTTCGCGCGGAGATTTTTCCTCCGAATACCCGCGAGATGGATGCTCTTTCACTTTGGGCAGATAAGGCATAACTCACGCCGTGAGGAAGAAAGAAAAGAGAAAGTGCGGGGAGTATTACAACGTGAGGCAATGAGCGGTGAAGGAGAAATTTGACGATTCTCTAGTATCTCGTGAGAGAAGATTATTTGCTCCTGCCTAAATATATTCTATATATTATTTTTGATCACAATTTATAGTGCGAGTAATTGTTACTGCGGTCATTATTTCCTAATTTAGTATCGGAAAATGGGTTTATTGTGTAATGTTGGCAATGAGACTAATGGAAATTAATAAATTAACTTGTTCAAACAGCCTTTAACAGATGTTTTTATTCTTTAATCTCTGAACGCCTCTGTCCACTTAAATGGGTTATACATGCGAGTGGAAGAAATAACTTCCGGTAGAAATCTATTATTTGAAGTTTAACAACGAGAAAATTAAAGGAAATCCTCCGTACTATCTAATTGACGAATTTTAAACGTTCGTGGGTGTCACGGTTCCTTGTCATTGAAGTACATACTCTTACTTGTACTTGTGAAGAATTGTTATGATAAATCAGTGAGTGTCACTCAGATGTTTCAGGACGGAAAATGGGAATCTTTAGACGTTAGAAGATTTAAACAAAGGTTTAATTTACTCGATACATTTAGAGAAAGCAATTTCAGAGGTTATGTAGCCGATATAATACGTCCACCATGTTACAGAGACCATTTTTACACTGTGAAAAAGATCAGGGAAATAGATATTAGAACGAATCGATTCAAGAACTCATTTTTTCCACGAAAACCAATACGAATACGCGAAAGTAATCGATTAGGGAAATAGAGTCATGGCACATGCACCCCCTGCCACACGCCGAAAGGCGGCTTGCATGGTACTTACATAGATATAGACTCGAAAATTTCGAAAAAAGTTTCGTTCCGTAGGTCCGTGATACACTATATCTCTGTTTTCTAAGAATTTGATTCGAAGACTATTACATTTATGTGACAAGCAATTACAAATATAGATGAAATAGAGCTTTTAAGAACAGCCCCTAAGATGTCTGAAAATGAAGGCAGTTGAATTGAGATATCTTAAGTGTAGCGTAAACCTTTAAAATCAATGAGCTGAATCTGTCTTTATTCAGCCTGAAGGCAATCAAGTACTCCAACATTAGCTAAAAAAATTCCCTAGGTGGGAGTGAGGCTAGCTAAAAAGAGGTAAGGAGTGAGGTAATTGCCCCCACTTTCCTCACTGAGTCAGGATGCTACGTGTGGAAAAAGTCCACGTGAAAGGACTTATTGAATAGCATATTTCATGGAATTCAATAAGGTCTGACGTAGTTGAAATTCCATTATTTCACATCTCTCATACCTGAGTAACGTTACTGTTATCACACCAAGGAGCAAAACCGAAACAAAAGTATACCAAGACTACATTTTCCTCTGCCCCGTACAAAAATGCGAGGTGAAATATTCCTTTTATCAAGATATGGCTGCTGGAACAAAAACTTATATTATCCGATCATGATTGTTAAAATATTTTGATTATTATTTTTTATTATGTGCAATAAATTAATATTTTAAAAATTTATTTTAAATTTTATTCTTTTTAAAATTTAATTCTTTTTCAACTATTATTCATTTTAAAATATTGTTGTTTTTCAAATTTTATTCTTTCTTAAATTTTTTCCTTTTCAAATTTTATTATTTTAAAAATTTAATTCTTTTAAAAATGTTATTCTTTTTTAAAGATTTTATTCTTTTTTAATTTTTTTCTTTTTCAAATTTTATTATTTATTACGAATCATTCAAATAGTCGCGAATCATTACTTATTATGAACCATTCAAGGATTATTCCACATAATAAAGGAAACTCGGCGTTTAAAATCTCGCAAATTAACTGCTTAAATTTAACCACTCATGAACTCAAATGTCTGAAAGTAACCATCAGGGAGACACTTAAACAATATTATTTTGGTGGAATCTGAGTATATCTTTTTAGCCAAAACCATTATTTTTAACGCTCGAATGCCATATTCTTCGCATGAACTTTAGATGATTGGAAAGAATCACCTTCCAACTCCTTCGGAATTGGTTTCATCCCGGAAAAGTTACCGTTATTGAATTTACGTGATGCTCATTCCAAAATCCTTCTCAAATGGGATCGGAAGTCGCAAGTTATGACATCTTGGAGGTAAGCGCTCGAAATTGGCTGTCATACGGGAGTGGGTGACGAGGAAAAGATTGGAAGGATAAGGCGTTTTTACGTCTTCCGGTGAATGGAACTTGAATATGGCGTAACGATATTGTGAAGAAGACGCGATGGGATATGGGGCTCAACCTGATGCTAGGCTGATGGCCGCGTCGAATCTTGAGGGACAAATTTCGCCGTCCTCTGTGGGAGGGAAAAAATGAAAGTATACAAACAGCTCGTGGGTCCAACGGGGAGTAGAGACCGCTTCAGAAAGATGTGCATTCTAAAGCTTTCGTTATCCTGCTCAAGGAATCTTTGGAAAAAACGCCCGATGGTATCCTTCCCTCAATTTTCCGCACGATGTCTCATGCGGAGGTTTTTGACGGGTTTTGCCACTTTGCCACAGCGAGATGTTTGCTGGATTCAGCCTATATTTATCTTGATGTATGTTAATATCAGCGTTTCTCTATAAATTGCTCCCTATAAACCAGGTGATTGATGTGGCATTAACAAGCATTTAGCCGCTTTACCACGTTTATCTCTGAAGACTACATAGTATTAACTCTACCAAGAATGAATATGGGACGTACTTTTTTTCACAAAATTTAATGGTTAAAGTATGCCCTATTTTCATTTTACATAATCGAATTTCACAAAAATCACTTCTCACAGTGGATTAATTTTATATTGCATTTATTACCACATTTATTACTTTATGAAATTAAGAGACGGATACTCGCTTGGCCGAACGAGGCTGAAAATTTGATCAAAATAAAGTTCCTTTTTGAGTTATATTTAATTGGAATAAACAAAAATATTCGCTTCTGCATGCTAATACCAGAAGAGAATAAAATATTTAAATCTGAATTTGTGATTTATTCGATTGGAAGGTTTTCGAAAATCATCAGTTTTTCCCTCTGATACTTCATTTTCTATCGAATAGATAAAATAACGTTTATCTTTTGGTGCGGGATACAGAAAAATGCATCTTTTATATACTTTTGTATCCATTTTGTTCATGACTGTGATGACATAAAGGCTTCTGATGTATGACTTATGCTGAATAATGGCATTAATCAAGGTCTCTCCCTATGCAATGTTACGAAAAGTGAAACTGGTAGAGTCATTGTGCATCACTAATGTGGGCTTGCTTTGCTTATAGCATTCTTTTCAGTGAGGAAAGCAAAGGCAAACTACCTCACTCCTCATCCTGCTTAGTAAGCCTCATTTCCCTCTCCTAGCTCTTCGTAGCTGATAGTAGAGGGGATGAGGTCCCAACCGGCCTTCGGGCTGAATACTTTACAGACAGACAGATGAAACAAATAACTTCCGAGTAATGTTAGATGTTCTCAAGATATTTAGAATTAAGAAGTTTTCTTCGTTCAAAATTATTGTTTCTCAAACCCTCCCACGTTATATGATTCATTATCTCCCGCCTTTTTTAAATGATTAAGTCAGTTTCTTCCTATGTGGTCATCTCCAATCAACTAAAAATATTAAAATACTAGCTGAAATGCCTGTCAATTCTCAACAGGGAAAAAAGAGAATGCATTAGCTCGGATTCAACAATGGAATTAGTCGTCAGGGGAACCGGTTGTTTTCAACAGCAAAACACCACAAAATGCTCGTCTATTTTCTCAAAATTCTCGCAACTTCGGATCGAAAGCAATGTTTTACGGCCGAATTAGAACTTTCATTCAATTTCCCTTCTTTTGGTTCTGGTCTCGATTTCGTACGGCTATTCTTTCTGATTTAACTTTGCAAAAGAAATAAACCATGCAAGCGATAAAAGTGAGTTTTACGTGCATTTCTTATGGAAACAGTTTTCAACGTCTAGAGTCGAACCGGGGACAATAAATTGAATAAAATAGCTTTTTTCTTACCTGGGAAGACATTTATAAACCTCGAAAGTTTGAAAGTCGTGCGAGCTCTGGTTCTCCACTTTTAGGCGGACAAACATACATACACATTTACTCAACTTTATAGCATGAGGTTGATGGGAAAGGCAGGTAGTAACAGATTTGGTTTCCTGAAATTAAATTAAATTAATATAAATTATTAATTCCTCCAAAAAACAACGTTTTTCAGTTTATTCGAATCAAGTTTTATCAATGATAGAATAATCATTTTTTAAAATAGAGTAATTATACTTTTGAAATATGCTACACTTTTATGCAAAAATATGGACAGCGGTAAAAGTAAAATTGAAAGTTTTTTAACTTTCCTGTACGCTGCCGTATATCGGTTAGGAAGCGCTAGTATAGGCTATTTGGGGATCCATCTTCTTTTTCCTCCGTAAAAAACTTGAAAATTACATAATAATAATAAAGGACTTTATTCAGGGCGAGATTGAGACTAACAAGTCTCTTCTTACATCTATAAAGCTTGCGAGAGATAAAAGTGGGTTCGACGTGATAATTGCAGTAGAGGTAAAGTGATCGTAGAAGCACTTGATTGATTTACAATCAAGCTCCTCGACAAATCCTTGGCAAGTTATTAGTACTACGCAGTCATCAAGTGGAACCATGATGGAGACGACAACTCCCTCCCCCCTTCCTTGGGCCCACCAATGCGTTGAGACTAAATTACAAATTACCATGGGTACTTCCTTCAAAGTATTTTGAGGAAGAATTCATTTACGCTTCAATCAGTGCTCCTTCTTCTTTTTTGCTGGAAATACGAAATTTCATGCGCCATCAATTTCCTTCGATCTTTCCATCCTTTCCAGTCATTTCGTCCAAGGGTATTAAAAAGCAGTCTAATATATTTTCGATGATGCGGAAAGATTAAAATTCGCGAGCGATTACTTTTTGATTCCGACATTTCCGAAGATTAACGATCGTTTTACCGAAAGGAATCCTTTCGTTACGCTTCATTACCTTGAATTTCATCAGCGTCATTCTTTCGTTTCACTATCTTCAATCATACGGGGACGCCTTCTTTGCGTGAGCCTCAAAGTCCATATTCATCTTTGTTTTGATTTGGATTTTGATGAAGCATTACGTCTATAATAGGAAAAGATATTATACCACTTCCATAGCCTTTTGAATGTATAAGGGAAAAATAGTTCTGTAAAAAACAGTTTCTTGAATTTTAGTATCGGGTGACATCAGATATTTTTATAGCGCAGTTGCAGGAATATCTATAAGTAAATGATCCTGTCAGTTCTTGTTTAAACTTGTCATTAATATGATTATAGGATGTTATCATTAAGCAGACTAATATTTAATGATTTATGAAATGGTACATAATTTTGGTACATGGTACATTGGCACATTAACAAACGTGTACATATGATTTATCAAATGGTGTGATAGGTGCTAGTAACATTTACCTGTATTCCTTTTTTTTTGTTTCTGATATCCTCTATTACTTCGTCTCATTAAATACATACCAAAGAATTAAGCTACAAAATTTATTCTCTTGATTCGCAGCTTACCCTCAGAAGATTAAAACCGCATCCTACCTTGATTTCAATAGAAAATGAATTCCCTCCTTCCAGAAGAGTTTGAACGTTAAATGTTTTTAAAATACTGTTTTATCCGTGTCATCTCAAATCTAAATACGGGTTTAATGCGCAAAGGTTTCATTTGTTCCACATTCTTACGAAGTCACTCTTGTAGTCACTCTCACTCACCATGTATTATGACAAAAGCCTAACGAAGGCGTAACATTATAATAAGTCATAATGGGCGTAGAGACTTGTAAAAGATCGATCAACGTGAGTCCATACCTTCCTTTGCACTGAAGTACATGACATAGTTAACGGTGAGACTGTTAGATAGAAGAGTAGAGTTTGGATATGTTATGCCTTTTCAATGAGAAAAATTTCAGCAGCAACGGCAACGGATGGTAAATAAATTTTTAAAGAAATATATCGCAATGCCAGGATAATCAGCTTCGTTTGTTTTTTTTTCTAAGTCGAAAGTGTCAGTCATTAAATATCCTCTTTAGACAAGAATTTAATCAGTCACCTCACAGATGATCGTGAATTAATAAAATAGAAACACTCATAGCCATAACTCTGAAAAACCGTTCTACCATCGTTCTGGTGTTATGTAAGACATTTTTTAGGAGTATGAACCAATGCTGTTTTTGGGAGTATGGCCTGAAAGATTTTATAATTATAATTTTAGATTTATAATAAATTTTATAATAATAATAATATGTGTAATAGTACGTGATCATATTAATCATCAGCGTCGGTGGTGTAATGGTCAGCATAGTTGCCTTCCAAGCAGTTGATCCGGGTTCGATTCCCGGCCGACGCACTTTTTTTTCTGTCATACTTATTTCATAGCAGTTTTATATTTTTACACACAAGACTTGCTATACCTATATATTTGAAACGAATGCATACTTCTATAATATTCGCAATTTTCCCTTTCATGCCTCCGCTCAAATTTTCCTCGAGGAGGAGCTTGAGAAAGCTACGTCGACGAATTCCTTCTCGAGTAACTTTCGCTGACGTAGCAAATCTAAATTAGCCTTGGGTGGATACGTTTTAAAGCCGGGAAAAGAAAAGATGAGATGTCTTTCAAGAGGCCTGTTGGTCTAGGGGTATGATTCTCGCTTTGGGTGCGAGAGGTCCCGGGTTCAAATCCCGGACAGGCCCTCCTTTTTATTTTCGGTTGGATACTAATTGGTGGAGGCGTATTTCAAAGAATTCTTTTGCACTTATAGTTGACTCAGCTACATGTTCATTACTGTAGACTAATAGTGACTCTTTAGCACCTGCCTTGTACAGAACACCATCAATTTTCTGTTACATCACATTCTCATTGTTTTATTGTGATCGACTATTGTCATAATGATCCTTTTCTTCCGAATACACCTACAGTTCATATAATTTTATGAGATGCTTTCTACAAACATGAATGAGACACCATGTGATTCTAATAAGGAAAATTTTATAAAATATATTTATTACTAGTAAACGCTTCCGTCAAGCATGACGGAACTTAGTTTAGTTTAAAAATATATCTATTATCGTGTATATCTGGTCCTCCTAAGCAAAAAAAGTTCCGTCCTAAGATCATAATAACCCAATCTATTTCTTACCATTATTTATAATATTTATTCTACTGTTTTCAAACAATGAAAGCCAACTTTACGTAAGTTTCTTATGAAAATTATAAGAACTGATTATCCCCGTGCACTTATATGGGGAAATTCATGAAATCAACATTAAACAAAGGCCTTAGTCGTCAAAGGGACGGATTGTTTATTTCCCAAAATTTTTACGAAATTTCGTACATCTCTTATGAAAACGTATTTGGTGCTCCTTGGTTCGAACCCTGGCCTTTACAGAGATGAATATAGTTTTCCTGGGGGTTTCGGTATCGTAGAAACACAATGCAGTTTGTTTTTAGATCTCTAAGTCAAGCAGTTTCTGAGATAAGTAGGGGGACGGACAGACATTTGCTTTTTATATATATGATTTTATTTTTATGTTTTATATTTGCGTCTTTATTTTAAGGCAGCTAAGTAAAGGCGGGAATTGTTAGTTATATCTGATACCCCTCATATACATACATTTATTAACATCCCCTGTAACAATTATTGTTGACTGATTCACTGGTGGAATGAAAGTTAATCCCACTTAATTCATGGAACGCATTTATCAGGTGCTGATTGATTGACGAATACCTTAAAGACTTTATCGATTCAACTTATTTTATAATTTTTATATGTAACAATTTATTCTGTATTCTTGCAATTTAAATGTAATAGTTTATTCGATAAAGTTTTATTTTTTCATGTCATTAAAGTTTAGGTCAGGCCACTTGGTGGCGTTCATAATAGAAACACAGTATTCAATAAACTCTAGATGTTCTGGCCTAATATTGTATTAATAATAATAAGTAATAATGTAAATAAGTAATATTGTCAATTATTTTATACAGTATTCAATATTTATCTATGTATTGCAGAAAACTAAAAAAATTGATATTCTGTATGTTGCTTCGAAATGGAAATTTTCGTACTCCAATTTAAATTAAAAACGGAAGTATTGCACACATTTGGGTACGTACATGGGACACATACCGTTTTTCTCTCATATAAGACGCACCGTGATTTTTTAGGGCGGAAGAAGCAAAAATTAGACACACAATAATGTAATCTATTAAAAAAATTAAACAAAGAAACGAGAGTCATAAAAGAGTATCGATTAACGGTAGAATGAAACAATATTACAACAAAATCCACTACTTCGGCCTCGACTTTGTGGTAGCTATTCATGATAATTTAATGAAACACAGGATAATTTAATGAAACGAATCGTTTCATTAAATTATCCTGTGGTAACGTGTATAAGTGTTTCTTATTCTTTTCATCAAGATCACAACATTGCCAAAGAAGGCTTCCATGGTAATTGGAAGATAAAACCCTTGAGTCAAAGCGCCATATTGTTTACAATTACTATAACATTTTATTATATGGCTATTCATGACGTCTAAAAGATTTTCACCTTCGACCCATAAGATGCAGACCGATTTTAGATTAAATTTTAAAAGTGCGTGATATGGGCCAGGAAATACGGCATAATGTACCTGAAATCACCTTATGCTTTCACCGGTTGCGATGCCACTCTTTAATTGTCAGTTTGTAGAAAATTACCGAGTTTTTTCATTCTCCTACAAGATTCATGTGTTGGTAGAGCTTAAGAAGCATGCATGTTTTCAAACACGAACAATGCGTTTGAAATACTCGACTGAATCATCTGGATTGTTTATTGGTTTTATTTCGCTAAGTATACTCGGCAGAGCCTAGCTTAGGCAATACCCAGCCCTCGGGCAGGGTCCGTCCATTGGGAGGATGAAAACGAAACTTTCGGTGATCCTAACGGAAGATACAATAGCTTCGGGGTTTAGAAAATGCGTGCGGCATAAAAAAGACGCTGAGACGTCTGAATGGCGGCGCACGCGTGGGTTTCCGAAAGATGCCTTCCTTCTGAGCGTCGATAAGGTTCGGATGGGCGTTGAGAATCGATTGAGCGACGATGGATTGAGTTTGCAGCGGTAGCGTTTTAAAAACGCAGAGATGGCTATCGCAACATAAGGGATTCCTCCTCCAACGGCTTCTTTAGAGGGCTTCCTTCGGAAAGATTCAAGACCAGGAGGAGGCAGGTGTTAAGGTTGGAGTGCCGGGGATTAATTTAGTCACGGTTTAGCTATTACTGCCCATGAGTTTGCGTCATGTTGCGTCACGTCATATATGATATATGGTTATCACGAGCCTCTGCGAACATACTTCGAAAGTTAAGATCCGGGAACTGCAGATTTCCAATGCATGGCCTCCCTGAAGACGCTTTAAATGTTTTAGGCCTGGTACGAGTATTATAATGTATACTTAAAATGGACTTCATCTAAAGTCCACTTTAGGGCCCCGTATTATAAGGTTTTTTAGAGTTAAAATAAAGATAATTGTTGATATCCATGCTAGTCTATCACATAAATAAGAGTTTATCTACGATCTTCACTTTAACGCAAACGAAAATTTTTTTACTGGTATTATTATTACTAAATGAAAAATAATTATAATTCCATATTGTAAGGATTGTCATTTGGCTAATTAGTTTCAATGATCTTACGCTATTCACTATTTTAGAGATCTCATTTGGGATATCTTCAGTAATCACAATATAATACATAATGTAGTTATTTTTTTGTGTAATGAACTACACCTGTATTCTCATTAATATTGTATAACGCTATGACCTATTAAATACTCCGCTGATTGATGACTGACTGATGCCTGTCCTAGATCACGCAAGTTTAATCTATCTGGTGGAATAGCTACATGAAATATTTTATCGACTATGTAGGCCAACAACTATCCCTTAAATGAGACAATCCTCCTATCATGTCGTTCAAACATTCATAACGTTTCATTTTTCATAATTCAGAGCAACAATAAGTACTCAATGAACAGGTCTGCCTTTAAATACAAAGTATAGTTAAAAAAACTGATGTCAACATATATTTTATGAATTATTTATAGATAGATAATTACAAGATATTATTTTATGTATGGGTAAATACTTGACTCAAGGTGATCTCTTTTATGTATTGCTGCGGTTGGTGAATTGAAAAAGTTGAGAATCGAATAGCCAAGTGACCCGAGAATATCTTCGACATGCAATCCAGCAGGAGAACGTGAGATGTTATTTGAAACATTGTGACACTGGACCTAAGTTCCCCTACATAGCTGCAATATTTTTTAGTTACAAACAAGTTCCCTTTCATAGTTTTACTGTGATAAAATGCCTTAAAAGACGAGAAGGTAGTATTTAAGAACATTTCCGAGTCATTTATTTAAGTGCTTAAAACAAACGTGAGGAGCAATCCATCACATAAGTTTTTACCATTCCGGTAAAAAGTCCGATTTGATCGATGTATGTACCAACTGTTCGTTAACCAATCACTCAACGTAATTGCCAAATATGGCGGAGGGAAAGGCCAAATTTGGTTTTCCTTTCTCCGATTGAATGGCCAATGGTGTTAATAATAATTATTTTCATCATCTAGTACCTGGAGTCAGTCTTTCATTTAAGCCCAGCCGAGTGTTTGGTTATATGTCCTGGGAGATTTCCGCAGATTCTCAGAATCGAAGGTCCAGTGGAGCCGGAAATCTCCAAAGAAAAGGAAAGGAAGAAAAAAAAACTCGTTCGATTTGCAGTATCGGAGGCAGTAAGGGATTGAAAAGGGGTCGAAGGAAGGGGCGTCTGTTAGCGGTCAAAGCGGAGGTTCTTTAGGCGGTGGACCCGCTGAGACACGCTATCCATCTTACTCGCAAGGTGTCAGGCGCCATGTTTTTTCTTCTGAAAGGCGGAGAGAAAAAAGTCTTTCTTTTTCTCGTTTCGGAAAGAGCCCCTTTCGCACATTTGCCGAGCTCCTCCTCCCGAGGCTATTAAAATAGGAAATAAGAAACTGCGGCAGATGGACGATCGATTCTTTTCTGCGGAAAGTACTAAATTATCTCGGTATTATTCGAATTCGCCATCTCCAATTCGTATACGGCTTCAAAGTCGAAGACGTTACATCAATCCTCGTGACGTAAAGCTAGAGAGTGTATCTTGCTAACGTCAGTCTCCTCTGCCACCGGTCTCCATTGCTTCAACGCAAGAATGGTATGAATGTATTGATATTAATTTTGACAATGGCGTCGCAACCGAACTATCACTCTTCCTCTGTCGCAATGATCATAATAATATTAATTGTTGTTGTATATGTGTATCAAATAATAATATCAAATTTTAAAAAATATCCGGCACATACTAGCAGGCTGTATTATGTTGGTAAACACAGACTATTTGCATAAGGATAACTTTACATGCTTTAATATTTTTAATGACAAAACTTGCACAGATCCACAAAATGTTTAACAAACGTTTACCGGTTTCGGCGTGAGTTTACTCAATCTTCAGAACTGACAGGAAAAGGAGTAAGACATTTTAGATTAAGATTTGTGCCCCGAAAGCCGCCAGTGGCGTATGGCAGGGGATGTATTAACACCTTACCTGATCTACACTATACTGCAATGTAGTAGAAAATGTACAGAGAAACGGGAGGGAACATTATATTTACGACAGCAACAGAACATTCTATGTACATTCTCCCCCTTTCCTCCCGCCCCTTTTCAATACATTGACGTTCGTCGACGACTTTCATTACTCTGTTTCCCCCCTTCTTCCCCCCCCACCCCATCTCGTTTCTATGCACAAATACAACGTCTTTCTCTTTTTCCTTTCAGTTCTGACGATGGCGTAAACTCACGCCGAAAACGGTAAACGTTTGCTATAAATTTTGTGATTTTGCGCAAATTTAGTCCTTAAATGTATTAGAACATATTAATCATGAAACGCCACCAAGTATCGCTTGATACCATTCATTTTGGCCTAACTTGGTGGCAAAAATCATGCACCAAGAAATAGGTAAAAGAAACTTATTAATAGATGAAAATATTCCACCATATTGTGACTACAAAACTGAATCAATCTTGGGAAATCAGAGATATAGATTATATTTTGACCAATTTGTCATTAGATATTTTTTAAATATTTTATTAAATTGTATATCATTACTATCTTTAATAGGGCCAGGTAATTTGTTGCAAAGATTACTCTTGATTAATGTAGTAAAAGCGACAACTATTCTTATATTAATGACCATGATATTCTGAATGATCTTCTCATAATACTTAAACGGAATGTAGTAATACTTTTCATTTTTAGCTGCGCTTTAGAGGGATTGAAGTAATTTCTTTTTGCAAAATTTAGATTCACCAATAACAGTTCATACAAATATTAATGCCACGCATATGGTCAGCTATTTGTGTAAAAATATCAAAACGCAACTCAGCTGCTTTGTCATTAACTATTATATTGTGTAATAAGAATTTACCATCCAATTAACTTATATTGAATGGCTCCAGTTTTATCTATCTACAGGAGAAATTACCTCGGCTTTGGGCAAGATTTTATAATTTTTTCAAGCAAATTATTCAGGACTGTAATCAGTATCTTTATTCACTATCTGTTTGTAAAGATAGCTTTCTTTTTCAGAAATTGTTTCTTTGGATTCAGATTTCACTGAAAAGGAACAAGTATGCGTTAAACGCTCGTAAACGCGACACTTTCATGAACCTCGTATCTCTGGGAGCCGAAGTAAAAGAGAAGCTATCTATCACGAAAAAGCAGGTCCCTTAATACATCCGAAGGAGAGAAAGACGCCATGGCCGTTTTTATGCGTCCAGACGATGATGATGATGGGGTTGTCGAGTCGAAATGTTATCCGGACATTCGTCCCGAGAACCTCCCTCGGAGGGGTGAGTTTTTGGCAGATAATGGCGAACCTTTTTTGAGGAGTAGCTGCCGGAAAAGGAAGAGGGAGGGATTGTGTTTGTACCGGGGAGGCTCTGACCTCTCTAGCACGAGGCAACCTCCACCGCAGGCCACAAAAAAATTGTTTTTCGGAACCCTCGCGCTTTCTTTTACTGCTCCCCACACTCTCTCTTCTGCTTCCACACCCACTCTTTCCATCCTAAAGACCTCTTGCAAACCTTTCCCCTCGTTTTCTCTTTTTTGGTTGGTGTCTGACTGGTAGCGTAGGGTTCCAAAGCTCCCTAGTCACCTGCAACGAGCTTGGAATTTCGTCCGTTGGATGTCGCACTTGCATTACCCGTTAATTCGGCAAGAATAATTTCCGTTGGGATAGAGAAGATATTTTAAATAAAAGTGGTCCCAGCTCGTAACCCTGATGCGCACTGGGAGTATAAATACGTCATCGAGATATTTTCCTCCACTTCGTCACTAAGATGTTTTTTAGCTCACTTTATCGAATTCTCAAATTGATCAAAAGAAAATGTACAATCATCGTAATAATAGGTTTGATACTGAGCGTTTAAACTGCAGCCTCTACTTTCCCGTTGGAAGGTATAGATTTTGTAGTCATTAGAATTTATGAGAATTGGTAGTTCTTGGGGATTTTCATGGTATTCAAACGTTTCTGAAAGAATTTTCTGCCTTTAGTAAGCGTGCCTGAAAGATGGTAGTGGGGTAAGAGTACTTTTGAAAGAGCGGTTGCCACTCTATTATTATTTTGACGTGTAGGTATACGTGTTTCCTAGAAGATGCGACTTCATTTTCAACGTCTTTTGATAATGATTTTGGATAACTGATTCCCGGGCCTGGGAAACTGATAACGCACCGAGTTGCTCGTTGAAATATCTACAGATGTCATATTATTCTAGAAGGTAGTTGTACAAGTATAGCTTAGAAACATATTTGCAATGTTTTTTAGTAAAAATTTCTTATTATTGATTTCCTGGTGATGCTTCCCGGTGATTTGATACAGATTTCATAATTTTTCACTCATAACTTTGTTGTTTAGGCAACATATTCTCAAAATACTCTAAGTGCAAATTATAACAATCTTTGCAACCAGAATCGCAAACCCACGTGCATTAGTAGTTTTTTTGTATAGCATATTTTCGAACCGTTTTAAATGCAACGTAAAAATCAAGTGAAATTTTAGAATTGTTTTTAATGGGACTTCTCGGAAAGTAAATAAGATACTTACATCAATTTTACAGTGCTTAGAGCTTATGGTTTTAATTCAAGCTAAGGACGATCTTCAGTTTGTTGCTGTTAGAACAGTAAGTACGGACGAAAGAGCCACATTCACAGTCACCACTGAATGTATGGTGTACAATAGGTTCTCGTAACACAAACATATAATTCGAATTCTACTGAGATATGAAGAGAGCTGACTGATTGCATTCATTCTAGTCCCCTCATACTGACTGCTAAGAAAAGCGTCATTGCACCAAACGTACGTGATTCCACTCATAGCATTCTGGTTCCAGAAGGGTAGCTAGGGAAAACCTCACTCATCATCTTACTTAATAATCCACGTTTTCTTTAGGGGTTTAAGACCAGCCTTGAGATTCAAACTTGTCTTCGAACTGAATGCTTTTCTTGCATAACACAGAGTTATACCTAGTACGTAGGTAATTTTTCCAGAGATGAAGATAATATTCTACGTATGGTCTACGCAATAGTTCTTGCTATTTTTACGCCATTCACTATACCTCACCGATAGCGAAGAGGATCGTGAAATTATGATAAATTCCACTTTTTTTTTGACCCACCAAAAGTTTCCTAGAATTCTTCATCCATTCATCATTTACCTCCTCGTGATCCATCAACCATTCCCCTTTCGATAGTTTTTGTGTCCGAGGGCGGAAAACTCTTTTGAGGACACTTTTTTCTCCACGGACATTTTTACAAACGATGCTTGAATGAGTGGGTGAGTCCTACTCATTGTGGGCCTCTTTTCGTGTGGCCACCACCGGCGGCTTCGGTGATTCGGGACCCATATTTTAGGCATTTGCGAGGGCGTATGGGGTGGTTATACCCCCATATGACTCGGCATATTCTGAAGGAGTTGAGGAGGGAGTCTTTTTGGATATTTTGGTGGGATACGGGGGTTCTATACTGAAAAACTCACGGAGGAGTCCGGATATAGTTCATAGATAGTAGCGGCCCAACCGTGGAGGATTCCTTTCCAATGGATTCCACTATTGTCAAAGAGACTTCCTCGACGGAAGGAAATGAAGAACGATTTCATGAAGACGACTGAGTGACTCCTGGCGACCTTTTTTAAAGATTCGATATTTCCTCATTCATGTCTTCCAGCGTGGAGTTCTTTTAAGAAGCCCACACAATGGATTGTCAAACGCGGGTCTCGATTTTTTGAAGCATTGCTTTTAACCGTGGCTCTTCGAACTCTCACCTTCTCGATTCTTCATCTCTCTCGCTAGTTTCCCGCACAATCATTCTCTGCGTTTGTTCTTTTCGATGGTTTTTTTACTCGCGGATTTGCCGCTGTCGAAAATTTCGTCGCCAGCCCAACGATTCCTGGCGCGGGTTACATTGCATGTCATGAATGTTTTATTTCCTTCCAAGAGATGACAGAAAGAAATTGAAGAGACCATTGTTCCATCTATGAACACATTTTTCTAATCGAAATGTCAAATTCTAGGATAAAAAACGAATTAATTTAGGTGTTTAGTCGAGTCGAAATGGATTGAATTCAAATTGATTATCGATCGCATAAATAACTCTATAAATATTCAGTACCTTAGGATGCCCTTCAGTATTTACGTTCTGTAGCTTATAAATATTCAAATTATTGTCGAAATTTGGCGGTTACAAAACCTCTTTGTATATGCGTGCTGGTCATGGAAAAGGTGTTTCACGAACATTTTTCCTACAACTTTTTTCGTGCATGAAAGATAATGCGTTCTGCAGATGTATTTTATTCATCCTTTCACCGGTGTTGTTTACAATTAGGCCCGCATCCAGAATATTAGCTTGGAGTAAGTTTGCTTGGCTAAATTTAAGGATGGCGACTAGGAAAGCATCCAGAATTTTTGCTTTGGGGGGCTGAGCTTAAATATTGTAACCAATAATTCTTTGAGTGAGTTCTAATTTACATTGTGATGCGGGTTGATTGATTTTCATCATAATGAAGTAATGTATATAAAGAAATGTTTAGAGAGACCAAGAATTTGTTAAGACTCTTAAGTATTTGGTTCCAAATTAAATAGCAGTAGAAACTTTAAGGGAGAGCGCATAAGCTCGCCAGCCTGATGGTGATAGTATAACGATCGTGTGATTGTTAACTCGAAGTTTAGTAGTTCGAATTGAAAAAACAGGGTGATCATGATGATACTGTAATGTTTACTTTAATTAATATATCTAATCATCCTCGAGATGAAAATCCTCGAGACAAAGGTTCTCAAAGAAATGCTTTCAGATACTTGGGGGGGGGGTTAAAGCACATTAGACCCTAAGCTATTTAAGGTGTTATAATCTCTTATATTTCACGATTAAATTTTACGTCTATCACGAGCAGGTTTTTTCATGCACACCAAAGTACCCTCACCCGGAATTCTCTCGAAAAATTTTATACGGCCCTTATCTCCAATTGTAATTAAAAAAGTTAAATGAAGTATGTACTTATAACTTCCTGCAATATACCGAAAGGCGGTTTGCATGGTGAATGAAGATGTATATATTGATTAATGAGGATGTAGGTACCAGAACAGAAAAGGTTAGGCGGGACGTTGTGAATATAATAAGTTATCATCCAGCTTATTTCGGTTTTGCTCCATTTCGTATGATTATTGACATACATATCAACATAAGTACGTAAAATTTTCAGCCATAAAAAGGAACAGATTTTTACCTAGGAAAATTTTATGTGTATCGATGTCAAATTCCCATTTCCCAGACCGTGAACCCGTCAAGCTATCTTTAAGCCATTAAAATAGTCAAATTGAATAGTTTCACAGTTATATTCAGGGTGGATCCAAGGCAAGATGCCAAGGAGTTACGTGTATCACTCCTGATACATCATTATTATCATTTCGGACATTTTACTCAACCTCGCAATGTCTTTTTATCAGAATCATATTCAACCAGCTTTTCATCGCTCTTCTCAACGTAGGCACTGCCCTAGGGGTACCAAGATTCGGAGAGGGCTTTTGTTTGTGCCATCGGTTGAGCAGTAATACCTACATATCAAGAAATTGCATCTATAATGTTCATTGAACACCGCCGATGTTAAAGTCGGGAAGTTAATTTTTCATAGCTTTGCTTCGTATATTAATTAAAGATATCTTATAGATGTATATATATATCAGTGCAGGTGCGTCTAAATTATTCAAGGGCAAGTTACATTGGTTACAAGTTACCTGAACAATACCAAGTCATTACTCCATAGGTCTCAAGTGTTCGCTGTTCATACCCTTGATATAATCCTTTAAAATTACTCTTGTTTACTCGTGTAATTTTGATACCTTTATTCCTATAATTTCAAACGAAGTAACATTCGAATTTTTCCCTCCCTCTTCTTTTTCCCTATGTTGCTCGCGCATAGTCGAATAAACGATTTTCCTGGACTTCCTTCTTCCGGAAATTCAATAAGGCCCGAAAGAATCCCTTTTTCACCTACGAATCGGCGTCCGAACAATAAACTCGTAACCTAAGTTTAGCTATCGCATGAAGTTCATCGAGTATTCATCGGTCGGCTTACGGAACCATGGGGTCGCACGCACTGGTGCACACACGCACTTTTATCCGGAAGCTCCTCGTTTCTTTCAAACCGCTAATGCGGATTGAAGAGCGGTTAAGAAGGATGAGGAGAGTGCTCGACCACCGCCTTAAAAAAGGGACGACGCTGGTGGGGCCCATTCTTGGTGCCCACGACAAGGGCCTCTTCTTTAAGAATGAACCGGTAGTCTACGTTGGTGGGTGGGTCTCTTGGCTTGTTTTTTTACGCCCATTCTCAGCTCCTTTTCCGCTCCTTCCTCCATCTCCCTCCATCGTCCATTCCCTCTCTCGCTGTCAAACCTCAGAAGTCTCCTTCTTGTCAACGGATCAGCCTCCTCGGAGTAAACTGCCGGTGAAGATATCCGTTCTTTTTGGAAGAGCGGCTAATGCTCCGTGTCCTTTCTGTTTCGCCGACCCAAGCTCCGCTACAGATGTTGGATTCCGGGATTCCTACGATTTGTTGAAGAATTTGCCACATTTATTTAATTGCGGGATGGGGATACGCGTGAATACGTTGATAACAGGAAATGGATCGGTGTTAACTCGACTAAATGACAACTCGGTGAGAGACAACTCGGCGAAATAACAACTCTGCCAAATGACAACACGGCGAATTATGATTAAACAATGATTTTTAATATGGACGAACGGAATTCATTGTAAATATGCAACGAACTCTATTTTACATTACCTTTTGAGACCAAAGTTGCTAATCGTGTATCAAGTGTGTATTAATTGTTATGTTAAAATAATAATGTTATTATTATGTTGATATGCCAAATATTAGAAGACGATTTTACTTAAGTGGTAAACACACGACCCTGAACCGCAAGGAAATATCACCCAGATGGGAAATTCGCTCTAGATTCCCTGAACGAAAATAAGAAAGTAAAAAGAAAAGACCAGCGAGAGAGGATATATCCCGGAATGAATAAAGAAGCATTAAAAGATGAGAGCGGATGTAGGAAAAAAGAGGAATTCGCCTCTGTTTAGACTTGGGCTTCCGAAGAATACGGATGATTATTTTCTCTCCACCGTCTGGTTTAGAATGCGGATTTTTCGTCATTGGTCTGAGGAAACAGAATTTTTATGCCTCATTTAGACGCCTTTTATTTAGGCCTCTCTTCCTGGGAAAACCAATCATTTCAAACATCTCATTGCTGGGGAGGCTGGACACGTATGAGCAAGACGGATCTTTAGTTTGTTATTGATACTTTGTTTTTTATGTATATTTTGATCAAACTTTAAGTATTCTGGCCTGATTTTATGGAACGTTATCTGAAAATTCTCTAGATCAGTGCGAAAAGAGCAGTGCAGAAAATACGAAGTACTGTTTCTTACGCACATTCTTATCCTAACGGATTCTTTGGCTGTTTGGTTTCGGTTGCCCAACTTTGAATGTTTGGGATATTCTTATTTTTAAGAAACGTTTGATTGTTTGATCGTTATTAATTTTGAATTTTTTGGTCGTTTTAATTGTTATGGATGAAATGTCATGGATATTTTGAATGTTGAGGATATTTTCAAAGTTAAGAAACGTTTGATTGTTATTAAATTCCGTAATTTTTTGGATGTTTTAATTGTTATGGATGAATTGTCATGGGTATTTTGAATGTTGAGGACATTTTCAAAGTTAAGAAACGTTTGATTGTTATTAAATTACGGAATTGTTTGGATGTTTTAATTGTTATGGATATATTGTTGCGGATATTTTGACTATTGATATTTTCATTGTTCAGAAACGTTTGATTGTTATTTAATTTCGGAATTGTTTGGATGTTTTAATTGTTATGGATATATTGTTGCGGATATTTTGACTATTGATATTTTCATTGTTCAGAAACGTTTGATTGTTTCATCGTTATTAATTTTCAATTTTTTGGTCGTTTTAATTGTTATGGATGAATTGTCATGGATATTTTGAATGTTGAGGATATTTTCAAAGTTAAGAAACGTTTGATTGTTATTAAATTTCGGAATTGTTTGGATGTTTTCATTGTTATGGATATATTGTTGCGGATATTTTGAATATTGAGGATATTTTCATTGTTCGGAAACGTTTGATTATTATTAACTTTTGGAATTTTTTGTTTTTTAATTGTAATGAATATATCGTTACGGTTATTTTAATTGCTAAGAACATTTCGATTTTTTTACGGAGGGAGTTTATTTTACGACGCGTAGAAAACGCTCACAGAATAAGGGGAACGAAAAAAAAAACCGCGAAAACACAGAAATGAAATAATAAAATCATGTGTAATATAGGAATGATTTCAAAGATGGACATTTACGTCCCGTCCTATGATGGCGTTCCATGGAGTGCTCTTCAATTATGTGTGAGGTCTTATGCCTGAAAATAAATATATACAGGAAGAAAAAGTGGGCTTTATCGTGTTGTTTCGTTAAATGTCGCCTAATATGTAGATAGCTATACATAGGTGCACGTTGCTAGGCTTTGCATATTATACATCCTCATCCAGGAAGGAAAATCGGGCTATATTTGTCGTTATCCTTGCGTGTCGCTGATTTTTTTTAAGCAGAGAACCGTATTCATATCTCATTTCACTAAACTCGAATAGAGAAGCTATTGCGCTCAAATCTTAGTGTTAATTTTTTCTCCTTTCCATGCGTATCATTTAACTTCCCTCTGAGTTTCTAATGAAGGAAATTTCCTTCCGAGAGACAAATAAGCTGCAGTCTTATACGCCAAAACCTCCCAAAGCAAACGGCCTCTCGTAGCGATAGCAGAGAAATCCTGTCATTACAACGCCTCCTGGTGGGTAGAAAACGGGACAGCGAGAGAAAGAGAAAATGACGAGTCGTAGAAAAAAGGATATTTGGGGTTCGATGTTTAGAATTCTTTGGAAATCTTTAGTGCTTACCCTAATGAAAGATTTTTGGAGTAACTTTATGGATTTTTTTCATATCAATAGAAGAGAAAGAATTCGATAAAATTACTCTTTGGAGTATATTTATGGAATTCTTTTATATCAATGAAATAAGAAATTCTGTTCCCAGCCCGCTTCCCCTTGCTTCTATTATGTCATTAAACCTGAATGAATGTGTGTGACGATTTCGCTAGACGACGAGACCGGTTGTAGATTAAAATTTATGTGGAATATACAACAGAATTTCTTATTTCATCAATTAAGTGGCCAATATTTCTGCGCGTATTTATTAAATATTTATTTTAGATATCAATGTATCATTTTATATTCAGTACCGGCATATCGGCTATATATGATTGTAAGATATTTATCTACGTATAATTTTATTCATTATTATAGTTTATTGCACAAAATATCAATTGCACAATTATTACAAATAATACATGAAGTTTTACAAAATATTGATAAACATTGCGCAACACATAAATAAAATTACAACTCAAATTAACTTTTAAAACAATACCTAAATAAAATTATAACAATATGGGAACGTGAAGTTTGAAACAAGGAAAAGTTTATGCAAATGCAATTTAAAATTTATATAATACTACAAGAAGTTACAATAAATAGATAAAATTAGACAATACATTGGATTTTTTACAAAGAAGGCCTTTCTCTTATACTCATAATTCAGCTGTATAGAATTCCGATATATTCTTAATATATATTAGCACACGAGTGAACCATTACACGGAACAAAATTACAGCTCCGCATTTAGTGCACGGATCTGTTCTTCATTTCCCAGGCTTCTTTCGTAACCGAAAGTCATGTTCCGGATGTAAAGGATAGCGTCTTCTCAGCAGAGGGTTCTCCCGCGCAATGCAAGGATATCTTAAGGATGTGCGAGAGAATCAGATTGGGTGTAGACGTTCTTGAATCGAAACTTCGTAAGCTCAACGTCTACTAAATTTAGTTTGACGGCGGAATGTGCCGTTGTTGAAAACTAGATGAAGAGTGCAGCTTTTGCGAATAGACACTTTGATGATACTTGAATCAAGGATGCGGTGACTGACTTATCTGGGTTAAGAGAGG
>KZ308386.1:941626-960243 GCA_000376725.2 Ladona fulva | reverse complement strand
CATAAAAATTTTTTTAAGAGAAAATTAAATTATAAGTGTTTATTTAATATAGTCAAAATTAACAGAATAATATATATTACATTACTTACAAATTTACGCATTATATAATTTACCATATTATATTATTTACAGTATTACAAATTAGATGATTTACATCGTTACATGTAGTTAATAATTACACTATTACATATAATACATTTTTACTGTCATTCAAGGGAAATTTGCAGTAATCAGTTTTTAATTTTTCCTTTCGCTTCTATAATAATAATAATAATATGATGCAGAGAGACCCTGCATAAGTTAATTTTGAAGAAGTATCCAGGAATACAGGTCACGGCGCAAACGATATCTGACCAAAGGAGAACTTTAATACGCAACAATCTTCTTCTAACGCCATTATTATTCAAAAATCAGTAATCCTGGATACTTGTCACTTTATTATAAGTTCTCCTAGTGTTAAGAAGAAAATCAAAGAATTCGTGTGTTAAAGTAGGGATTTGAGTTTTTTTGAACTGCTGAAGATTTTATACTTAAATGCCATAGAATGCATTCGTGATGGCCTTTGTAGAGAATAGGACTTCACGGATAAATAAACTGTGGAGTGAGTGGCAATCGGTCCGCACTGTGTCTTTGGCACGCGGAGAGAAGTCGGCATTTTCAAATATTAGTGACCTTTACAAGAGAGGTAGGGACGGGGTTAAAAAAGTGGTAATAACGAAGAATCGGTGTGTCAAGTGCTCCTTTGAAGTTCAGGAAGTATAAGGTCAACGCGGTAAATCACGGAACTCTTGATAGGGCTCGTGAAGGAAAAAATCGCCGGTCGATTTTCCAGCGGGCAAAAAGTCAGTGATTCGTCATGGCTTCATTTTTCCTCGCTTCAAGATTTAATTGTATAATTCTATAATCAAAATTATGAAATTATATTTATCCAAAGTATCCAATCCGCATTATACAACTTTACATGATCTATTTCAGTATCTGTATTAATTCAAATTAAGTATTTACGTTACATCACGCGATGGTCTCGGTCATCTAATCACTGAGACCACTCCATTAACTAAGTTAATGATAAAATCTATCATAGTGGGCCGGACTTCGTGGAACGACATTGTAATACGGAGAAATATAACATAATAATTTCCACAGAATGAACTACTTGAACAAGTTGACTCATTTCTGTATCTAGGTAGCAGGTTCAGTAGGGACGGCAGGAGCAATACAGAAGTAAGAAGTAGAATCGCTCAAGCAAAAGCTGCTTTTAACAAAAAGAAAAAGATTCTAACTTCCAAAAACGTCAGTCTTGAAATCAGAAAAAGGCTTCTAAAGGCATATGTTTGGAATGTGGCATGTTACGGCTGTGAAACTTGGACCCTGGGGAACGAGGAAGAGAGAAAGCTGAATTCTTTTGAGATGTGGTGTTATAGACGCATGCTCAAAATAAAATGGATTGACAAAATCACAAATGAAGAGGTTATGGAAAGAGTAGGCGAAAAGAAAAGCTTGTGGAAATCAATTGTTAAAAGAAGGGTAAAACTTATAGGCCACCTAATAAGGGGACTTCTGAAGACGGTAATAGAAGGGCATGTTGAGGGGAAAAGACATAGAGGAAGACCACGCATGAGGTATATGGACCAGATTATGAAGGATGTGGGGTGTAAATCATACGAAGAAATGAAAAGGAAAGCAGAAAGACGTAGAGAATGGAGTTCTGCATCAAGTCATGTTGCTGCAAATCAATCTTCGGATTGAACACTTGAGGAGGAGAATTTCCACAGAAACGTTTTATTAGGACGACCGGTTTCGACGCATGATCATCATCAGGTCAAAGTTATACTTCATTGTATTAAATGATGATATTGTTATGTCATAGAGTAGGTCAGTTTAAACCTCAACCCTCCACCATTAGCAACGTAATATTTTGGAGAAGAAATTAGGCATACTAAGCAAGATGAGAAGTGAGGTTTTTTGCGATTGTTTTACTCAATGATCAAAAATGCTGTGATAGGAAGGAACAAAACAAAAGAGTTTGATACGCAAGTCCAGCGCAAGAAACCCCTGAATAACTCTTTTCGTAGCATTCCTAAAGGAATAACCTCATTAATACCTTTATTCAGCTATACTTGTACCTCATATTATCATAAACAAAACTGATACAAGGTGAATTAAAGATACATTTTTCTCTACTCCGTTTGCGAAGTAAAATGAAGCATATGGTATTCATTAAGGTAAAATAGCAGAATTTATCCCTGTCTATTTTCCAATTAGCTATTTGAGCACACCAGAGTTTATGATCCGTTTTCATGCTTCCATGAACTAATCAATAGCTTGAACAGGCCACAGTGTGTAAATGTAATACATTTTTATGTGATTTATCAACAGAGGCTCCTGTAACTCAGATACCACCCCGGTTTAACCAAGAGACTGCGTAGCCGTAGATCCAGCGCCTCGTGATCGAAACGTGATGCTGGAAAAAAGAAATTGCGAAGAAGCCCCTCTCCACTATTTTCTACTCCAGGACGCAAGACTAACTTAATCCTGCATAACTCAGGTCAGATTTAATTTGGGAACGAGTAATTATCGAGAAGACACCGGTGAAAATCAATAGAAGCAGCACGTATTAAACTTAGATTTAATGCTAAATTTCCAGCGGATTCCCGAAAAATTCCTTGAGATACCGATTAAAATATGTTACTGATTGTGAGAGGCAATAGAAAATTTTAGCCTAAGAGGTGACGAAACGTAACAGCGTCGGTGGTGTAATGGTCAGCATAGTTGCCTTCCAAGCAGTTGATCCGGGTTCGATTCCCGGCCGACGCACTTTTTTTTCTCCTTTCCCTTGATATTTTATTATTTCCAATGTATTAATGTCTTAGGATAGGCCTCTCATACTACCTGAAATTGTATAATTAAGCAATTTATATGCCGATAAATTTTTTAGCATGAATCCTTGCTTATCAATTTCACATTTGATTTCAGAGGAAACGTATCGTAACTCAGCGGCCTGTTGGTCTAGGGGTATGATTCTCGCTTTGGGTGCGAGAGGTCCCGGGTTCAAATCCCGGACAGGCCCTTGTTTTTATTTTTTAGATAAGTATTTTGTTGGTATATCCTTTCTACTTAAGGATATAGAAAATACCGTAAGAACTCCGATGTTAATTCTTGGTGCTGGTCTAACTACTAAATATTTTACATTTTAATGTATCATAATTCTTGCTACATTCTCTTATTTCGTCGAACAAAGTTACCATGCATGCTATGATTCTCGCTTTGGGTGCGGGAGCTCCCGGGTTCAAATCCTGGACCTGGATTCTTTTTATTTCTGTTGAGATATTCTTTACACTTCAAAGAATAACAGTGGGTAACTTCATTGTATAGCTTCTGGTATGATAGTAAAATATTTCTTGTATTTATTTATTTATAGCATTACCAGCTTTATATTTTTAATTCGGCCAATAAAATTACCAAGCATAGATATGAAAGAATCCAATTCTTTTTAAGTACAGAAAACATTAATCTTTCAAGGAATTCTTATAAGTGTAATGATTGAAACGACTGGCGTTTTCGCGAAGAAAAATTAACATTTTCCAAAGAGAGAACACTGAGCATATTTCCCTAAAGTATTTTTTTCCACGACCAGTTTCGTTATCGAGATGATGGTCTCAAGATATCATATCATAGTTTAGTACTCAAAATATTTTAGTACTCAAAATATTGTTTAGAACTCAAAATATGAAATTCTTACCGGATGATATTGCACAGCAACGAAACCCGGCTCATGAATAAATCTTACACGTGTAGTTTACAAACAGGTTTTATTTCTCTGACAAAATGAGGAAATTCCACCGGATGACGAAAGAAACCATTAATTTATTAATAAAATCAATGTGTTTAGGCGTTACTTCGTGGAAACCCATCTCAGAAGAGAGAGAGAGATGAAAAAATTGTTAATTTTCACACGTATTTTATTTAGCGACCTGTTTCGCTAATGGTTTTATCATCGTGAGGCTAAACCAGGACTGATTAAAACCTTTAGCAAAACCGGTCGTCAGTTAAAGCATGTGGGAAAATTACCAAGTTTTTTCTCTCTCTTCCATTAATTTTATAAATTTATATGTTCAGAGAAAGTACATTATAAGAAGTAGCTGATATTATGCGTTCTCTCCGGGACAAAAATCCCGTTCTGTTACTGAGAATAAAATCAGAGAATTGGATGTTAGAACGAATCGATTCAAAAATTCATTTTTTCCACGAACGATACGCGAAAGTAATCGATTAGGGAAGTAGAGTCATACTGCATCCACCTCCTGCAACACGCCGAAAGGCGACTTGTGGGTTACATATGTGGAATCTAATATGTCGAAGCTGTACTTTGTGGATTGTGGCGCCATACTAAAGATGTTAGTATGGCGCCAACCACAGAAAAGCTGCGGAATTTTTTCAGAATATTTCCTGTAGAAATTTTCAAGTTACTACCAATGGACACTAATAAGGTTCACTTTAAAGTCTGGTATTATAATGTTTTGTTAGAGTTGTTAGAGTAAGTGAAGTTTATTGTGCTTCTCCATGATAATTCATTATTTATAAAATATTTACTATAATCTTCACCTTAACTATAGCAAAACATTATAATACCAGGCCTTAAAGTGAACTTTAGTTTAAGTGCACTTTAAGTATACATTATAATACCGGGTCTAAGTGTTTGATCCTTCTTCTTTACTACATATGTAGATATCCAAGGGCGGTCACCTATCTGAAACTGATACTGCTTAAGGCGGAATAAAGCGTACGCTCCCCGAGTGCAGAATCACAAAAATCTTCGGAAAAAAGCAATAGCTCGTGCGGGAACCGGATATTGAAAAACCTTCCTATGTTTATAACTGGCGATGCCACCATTTGGTAACACGATCCAGAGTTAAAGGATTTCCACCGACCACTGGGACCTTCGTTCGAACCTCAAAAAGGACTCCGGTGGCTTCGTGGGTGGCACACGCATGCAACCTATCTCGCACGGACCTCCACAACCCGTTTGACACCACCGACGCCAGAGAAAATAATCTCCATCCAGAAAACGTCCCGTTTTTTTCCCCTTCGTTTATTATCCCTTGGAGGCTGTGTAGGGCACGTGAGCGGATGCAATGTTTTTAGCCTTGAGGAAGGAGAGGAGAAAGGCTGGGTTCCGCTCATCAATTACTATTCTTTTTTCTCCATTTCCACGTTTTTCATTTATCATCCGTTTTTGGTGAACGGATTCACGTTCTTTGAATGCCTTTTTCTCTCCCTCGATTGCGACTCTATCGATATTGGAAACCTCCCTCCGTTACTGGAATGATTTTCAACTGATTATGATTGCTTTACTACTTCCGTAGCCTCGGAAGGACATTAGTACGTAAGTCTCATAAACTCAATCCTCACCCGGGCAGTTTTGAAGTATGATCAAAGCTCAACATTAATTCGAATAAATTTGATGAATTCAAATACTGAAAGCTTGAGTGAGAACTTATTCGAATTACCTTTGGGGTTGAATTCAACTCTAATCCATGCTTCATTTGGGAACAAATTACAAGCTATGAATGTGATAGGAAAAGAAAGATGGAACACGGTTGTTAATTAATTAGAGGTTTAAAAACATTCCGTAAGCCGTATATCGGCAGGAGGAATTCGTGTTTAAAGACAAACGGGAATCTCCAGATTACCTATTTCTGTGAAAATCTATATACGCATTTCATAAACAATCCCTCCATTATCAGGGGCCCCACAATAGGAAGTGTATTGTGGAGATGTTGTAGGCATTGTCTCTGAAATGCGGAATGGGATTTCCCTGAAATCGGTAATCCGCAGCTTCCCGTTTGTCCTTAAACGCGAGTTCCGCCTGCCTACGTACGGCTTACGGAGTGTTTTTAAACCTCTAAACTATGAATGTGTTGGGAATTTCTCTATGATATCAACATATCGATTTATATTCATATCAGTACCTCGCATATTGTATTACGGAATTCAGCCCAAAGTAGATAGTGTAGGATTTTTTATGGATACCCTAGTTTATTGTCGAATGAAATCTAAACTTGGGATTCTACAGAGAAAAAGTCGCAGCAAATTCCCTCGAGTATCCACAGGGGCGCGCCCAGAATATTCGCTGATATTCAGAATTGTAACCAATAATCTCTTTACATCCTTCTATGCATTAGAATTGCATATTTCACATTGCTTCTTCCTACTATGCAATATGAAATAATTTAATCTTATCATGAGGAAGAATTGCCAATAAAGATATATTTTTGTTGATGACACTCTTGAGAATTTGGTTCTAAATTAAATATTCGTAGAAACTTTGAAGGGAGCTTAAGCCACCCCTCTGGGTGCGCGCCTGAGTATCCATAATAGAATATCCGAAATTAGTCACTCATGACGGATGATTCAATGCCTATACAGTCATCAGCCCGAACATGTCATTCTTTAGGTCAAGAGTTAACTCGTGAGGCAATATTTTTAGGATTTTGACCCTTCCTATGGAAAGAATTTCTTGTGTTCGGAACGATGAATTGATTACGTCACATCGCATAGTTAACGTGCCCATCTCTTGGAAATAGATTATCTTAGTTATGAGGATCGGATCTTAGCACTTTGGCGTCCCGATGTAGAACTCCTTAGTTGCCATACTTCAGTATAGTATTAGCAAATATTTACAGCAATGTTTCCATTAGAAATAGGGAGCGTTAAAATTTCGTCGACTTTATTCGGAATATGATGCAATTACGATCTCTACCACTATTCTGGCGGCTTGGGTTTGTTTATGTTTGAAAATGATGTGATAAGTTGTAGAAGTGGTATGTGAATGGCCTATATTTTAGCAATAGACACAAATCAACTACAAGACGTTTAAAAACGCATTGCCAAAAGTCAGAATAAGAGAATGTTTCTTTTCCACCCATAAATTTAAAGTTTTCATTTTGCAATGATGAGAATTTAAAACCTTCAGATTTCACATCGATTTGCTAAAAAAAAAGGTAGACACCTTGTAATTCTCAGAATGTTTTTTTAATATCTGACTGCAATTTACTACTGAATTTTGACATTCAATAGAAGGGAAATAAACTACTGTCAGCAACTCTTTACAGTAACCCCTACGGGGTTTTGTTGTATACCCACTTGTGTTACAAACTTGTAAAAAATTAAGATCAAGTACATACTTGATATTCAGTGCATATTCATGTGCATTCTCATATTCCTCACTCCTTCCTTTAAATAAATGGTCGTAAGAAGTTCTAAGACCATGTCTCTTATTCGTAGCATCGGTAGCGCAGTAGGCAGCGCGTAAGTCTCATAATCTTAAGGTCGTGAGTTCGATCCTCACCCGGGGCATAGTTTTTTAAACTAAGACTGCTGAGAGTTATTGCAAAGACTACGGTGAATAATTTGGAATTCCGAAAACTAAGTTTAAGAAAGCTCCAAACATTTGCTTAAAACTACATTACATTTAAGGAATTTTTTAACTCATATACAATTTATGTTGATTAATTTATTCATGTTCTTTCAATTTTTCGTTAATAAATTAATACATTTATTAATTTGAATTAAGAGACCACCTACTGTGATATTACTTTTAAAGAAATGCTTATTGTAGATAATCTGATCGCATATAGTATCTCCGTTTCAAAAACATGTATCTGACCTTACAATTAATATATTCTTCTGGGATCCGCATACGTAATACAGACGTAATGATCTAAATGGCCTACTTACTAAAATCTCTTCTGCAAGAACAATATTCGGCCAAACCGAAAGTTGTATGTAATTACGTGCAAACACTGTTAACTATTATCTGTCATGCCTTAACACCAATAATAGCTGATCGACAGAAAGTTTGTAACGCAACTGTGAGATCCAATACTTTGCGGTATCGCCTTGACAGCTTCATAGATTACAATCAACCTTATTGCTTACAATATTCTCAAGGAAATGAAACATATTAGGCACACTAACTTCCTCCGGATTTCCGAATGCATAATAAAGTCGTGACGATTTAAATAGGCAACTCTCTAAGTACTGTTCGGGGATGAAATAAATAGCCCAACAACATGTTACTAATTCTTCTCTGAATTTATTGTTCTTTTATTCAACATCGCTCACATTTCAAAATTATGGAATTTTAGATGCCCTGAAGTATCAAATTAGTTCTGTACTAACTTTTTCCCCTCTTCAATCAATACCTAAATAATTTTTGAGAAAAAATGTGAAGCATTATTTTCTGACCGACCCTCGTATTAACTTCAAGATATGTACAATGAGAAACTCTGCGGCGAAATCTCTTTGTTTTTATTATGACCTGGAGCACTATTGAATGTAATTCAAATATTATCACTGTTATTCTGATTTTCAACTTTAAGCTACCAGTAGACTGTATTAACATGGTCGAAGACACTTTATTTATTACATATCCTAACAGGTAAAGATAACAAATAGGAAACTCTAACTCTGATTGATAACACTTCCAAATATATACACGTATCAACTGTGCCAAACATGCTAATGTAAAACCGGTTATACAGAAAATAAGTTCCAATGACACATGCTATGTTTTAAATAATATTGTACTCGTATGTCAATGTTCAGTTAAAATTTTATATGACATTTTGTTTTATTGCATTCGTTAAGTATTTCAAGCATGTTAAGTAATAAGGAAAGGTATATAACATAGTGCGGAAGAGCCGTTTGGCTGAAACGCAAGGCTGGAACATGGCTGGGACTCAAACCCTGGTCTCCCACTTTCCGGGACGTTCATGTTGCAATTTTTCACGCCTGATATTCCTCGACTTTTAAGTAATGTTTGTATTCAGTGCGAATTTTAAATTATAATTTTTTAAAATTATAGTATCGTTATTATTATATAGTTTATATTAGATTATAAAATTATAACTTTATTATTACATCGTTTACATTATATTATAAAACTATAAATCTAAGTTTTGTTTTTACCAGTTGTCGTGGCGATCTATATCAATTTAAATCTGAATTATGAATAAGGTAAATAGACAAATATTATAGAGATAACATTACATTTTTTCATTTTGTCAATGAGCGTGTTATTTCATACTTCAGCGGAAAAATACCACGAGAATAGCAAGGGCGATATGCCAAACATTCAGCTTATTTTTGTTCCGCAGGGAAGAAGAAACGGTTTTCGTGAATATTGCGCGGATGTACGGTGTTTTTCTTCGCATTTTCCCTTGTGTCGCCACTCTTTCACTGAATAATCCCTTCCTAACCCAGTTCTTACCGTTTCCACGAGTAACGGTAGAGGGTACGGAGGAGAGGGGTGAGGAGGAGAGTAGGGGTTGAAGGAAAAAAACCCCTTTTTCCCCATCGGACCTCTTTTGCATGGCCGCTTTCCAACCTTCTTTACCTGAAACCCTCCTTTTTAGAATATCGACCTTGGAAAGGGTCGGAGAACCCGTTTTGAGAGCAAGGACTGGACATATCCCACGCAATGCGTCTGGTCATCTCGTGGGAGTCTAAAAACGGAGCAGCAAAACAACATACCCTTTATCTTACCGTGGACAAGGGTCAGTCGCTGGGGTTGTTGTGTCCGGCAAAGGGAGTGCGCGGTACACATCCCCTGGATCTCTCTCTCTCTCTCTCTCTTGGGGAATGGGGAAGGGGTTTTGTCGAGGTTGCCAACTTATGGGAATCGATTTTTATTCAGTGGTTATCGTCCTTGGCCAAGTGGGTATTGTTGGGGATATAAATCGCCAGCAATTATTAATGGGTAGCAACAATCAAAATAATGGTCTGGACTGCGAAGTAGGACTCTATCCATGTGTAAATAATCAAGTACATCGGCACCCTAACACAAAATCATAGTAAGAAGCGACCGGGATAAATTATTTTTGTCTTTTATTTCAATTTTCAGTGAGTTTGCTAAAAATCTATATATATATATATTTTAGTTTAAGATCTTATTTCAAGAGGTTGGGTGTGAGAAAGGCCCTTTCTTTATAACTTATGTCGAGAGTAGAAATCATCATTTATTTTAAGTTATCGATATCGGTCATTCCTCGGCTATTCTTTGCATTGAGAAACGTTCTGGCGTTCGCAAATGTTAAAAAAGACCCGATTTTTTGAAGGAATAAATACGAGTAGATGGCCCTACTTACGTAATCTACGATTTTGTCTTATCGTCAAAATACTCATGATCTTTGCTCGGTCTTACTCAACAAGTTCTGTATTTCCTCAAATCATAATATTATATTCAAATTGTGTACGAAACTGCCGGAAATTTCATTTGAAAACCCAAGAAACTGGTAAAACATGCAATATAGCATTCGATTCTCTTTGACCTTTCATAAATAACAACTCGATCGACAATCCTCCATTTTCTTTAGATCTCTTAGAGTATTGGAATGAAATTACCGACATGATCTCCAGTCAGCTTTCTTAATGTTATTGGTTATTGTACCCGTGGTGTAACAGATAAATTCTGCTGAGTAACCAATTAGTTAAGTTTTCCATTCATTATGGGTTTCTACAATATCACGCTTTATACTGATTATATCGTTACCTAACATGACTGGGTTCGCTAATAAATCTGCAGAAATATCAAAAGAAGTATATCGCAAAAATGCTTTCGTGTTTGCATATAAGACCCGAATAAGGATACGTATAGGAGAAGAGAATAATTTGAAAGGAAAAGAGTGAATCGGGAAAGTCTGCTTTCGCGTTGTGATGCATCGTGCTATTTGGAAATTCAATTGATATGAAGTCTAACGATGCGGAAAAACGTGTAACGAAAGGAACTCCAAGTGAAAAAGTCGTCGTATCGCACACATACAATTCAAGCAAGGCATCGCTTGGGGCGGCAAACTTTTGGAGAGGGAAATCATGATTGGCCAGAGGAGATCATTATTACATCGCATTTCATCTAAAAAAGCAAATGATACCAGAGTAAACGGTAATGAGCGAAAGAGTTTCGTATATCTTATGGACTCGCGAAGATGTTGAATTTATCGGTCTGAAAAGAAAGCGTAAAGGAAATTGAAAATATCTAATATTGACCTGGCATCGGAATTCCCTTTGAATCCTTTCGAATATTTCACAAAAGTTATTCTTCGCAGAGCAGCCTTAGTAACAGAGTGGGACGGAGACGATTGTTTTCTTCAAATCCGTTTTTTATTTATCCCTTGAATGCCGGCTTTACCAGTCGTGGTGAAGGACTGTTTAGTGTGCTAACAATCTAGCCCCAAGGTCCCAGGTTCGAGTCACGGCTATTCGGATTTCCCTAGTAGGAAATTATTGTTTGCGTTCGTAAATTGTAATGATCATTAAGATGAATATAATTGGGGACTTCCTGATTTTATTAAAGAAGTTATTTTTATATTATTATTATCAATTAATTATAAGGAATCATCCATACAGTTATGAATGGAAATATTATTTTATACTTATGTAACCTAACCGTTCTCTGTCGCGGTAGTAGTATTGTTAAAAGTGCTTCGATAGCTGAGGTTATTTCCCACATAAGGGCTACCACCGGGGGTCGAACCCAACACCACTTCCACCGAAGGCAATCGCGCTACCCACTTGGCCTTGCCGTAGACTACATTTTTCTGTAGCGGCATATTTGAGAGCACACTTTAAATTACTACTCTCAGAGCCACAAGTTTCTCAACTAAGTTTTTCGGCGATATATCTCGCGAAATATATCTCATAATTACCTAATGTAAAATTTAAGGAATGCGTTACTCTCTGATGTAAGGTGGCCCACCAAGAGGTTTCAGTTTGCCCATTAGCGTGCCTCGGCGCAGATGTTATGGGTGCATCGCACCCGGGCGGCGGCATCTGAAGGGCGGCAACAGAAGCGCGGCCAACCATTGTTATTATTAAAACATCATTATTTGTTGTTTTTTATGTGATACACGCGACGTATCTAGGAAGGATTATGATGTGAAATTAAAGATTAGCAAACATTTAGAGGAATTGATTAGGGATAACTCAAGACAAGAAAGGAATATTTGTGCAGTGGGTTTAATGGAAGTTGTTTACGTTTACATTATTATTCCGAAAGCCGTAGTATGGCGTATGGCAGAGGGTGTGAAATCACTGAACCCATTCATAATCTATTGGTGGGTTTGGTATTCCTAATAGTATTAGGAAAAAGAGACCATTAATAGCCATCCGTTATCGCTATAATCTCGCGAAATCTCTTTGTCGTCTGGTCTCGGAAATCGCGCTCGCTGAGTACGAGAATCACGATATCGCGTATTTCGTCTTACCTGTTCTCACTTAAAAATTTCTGGAATATTTCCTATTCTCGGTTCTTTTGTACTTAAGGGATTCTGAGCCGAGGATTTTGATTATTTATTTATGTTGCGATACAATTTTTATTGGAAACTTGGATTTAGTCGCGGAAAATAGATTTCCTACGAATTACATCATTTTAAGTTCTATGCATTGCGATGATAATGTTACTCGAAACTAATGTGAACTTTAACATTTTGCTATTCCGTATATGACTGTTTACTGTCAACATACGGAATTAATAATTGTTACTGACGCTTAGTAACCAATGTAAGGGAAACGAAGTCATAAAACACTGGTTTTTCAAAGCCTTTCAAAATAATTTTTACCTGCAAATCAAGAAATGTATGATTTTGGTATTTAATTTTAAGGGGCTGCAAATTATGTTGGCACCCGGACGGCAGAAAGGCCGGGCGCGGCTCTGCATCGGTGTATCCGTCGGGAAGCACTGAATTAAACGATGTTGTTTCAAATCTTATCATAATGGCTGTATTCTGGGAAAAAATAGCGGCGGAGGCGTCCGATAGTCCCTTCGATCGAAACGCCAAAACCCTTTCTTGTCGCACCCAGCCTCACACTTCTAACGCATCGTCCGAAGATTTGCTACTCAGAAGCATAATAACTGACGACCTCATTCCGAGAATGCAGAAATCAAATCCAGAAGAGTTGGCATCCTTACGCAGATCGGGCGATGTGTTTTTTTGGAAGCGTAGGTACTTTTCGGTAAAAGGGGGAGAGAGTAGAGGTTCAGCGGGGAGGAACGGGAAGTGTTGTGTATCCAGCTTCCGCCGTTACGTCGCCAGATCGCGCCACCGTCGCTCCCGGCACCCGATCCTGTTCGAACCGTTCGCAGTGTTCGATATCGCCTCATCTCGGACTCCGCGAAAAAACATCTCCAGAAGAAAGAAAGGAGGGAAATTGCATCTTCAGGGAGAATTCGAGAATGACTCAGACATCGTTAGCATCGTAAGGACATTCCGGCGTGTGGTGCGTGAAATCTTCCCCCGCGGAGGCGTGTTCCATCGTGACGTATTAGAAACAGTCACGCCTTCTCACAGCGTGCTGTTTTTAGAGGAGGGGGCAATAAAACGGTTGGAAGAGATCGGTGTTGTCAACCAGTGGGATGTAAACATTTTCCCCATCGGACGTTATCCTAGCCTTGCCAAGTCCCGGGGGAAAAAATTTTATTACTAGGTCCATATTGATCTTCTCGGGTGCATGCTAGGATTCGTAGGTTCCCCTCGACTCACGCGCACGAAGCGCCCTATTCTAACTGTTCTATTCCATTCGAAGCTGTGCCGATGCTCGAAAATTAACCGTTTCGTTCGTCCGATGCATTTTGGCTGCGTAGAAGCGGGTCGCACCCTCGCAACCAGGTCTGCCTGACGCTTTTCTTCTGTTCGGGGGTTGGAGTCTGGCGATACTGAAGCTGGTCGAGAGGTGAGTGGGGAATGATTTGTCGCTTTCTCAGCATTTTTCGTTTGGCATTTGTTTCTGCTCCATTTTTCGCTAACTACCATTGTTTTTTCTTCGTCTCGCTTTTGCTAATTTACATATTAATTGAGACGGTAAATAAATAAGCTGCATTAATTTAAAGGAATACAAGTGTGAAAAATAGCGACAGGACTGGGACTCGATCTCAGTTCTCCCACTTTCCGGGTATGTATTCTATACTACCTGCCCGGTATACCTATAAAGTGGGAGACCTGAATTCGAGTCCCTGTCATTTCGCTATTTTTCTCACTTGTTATTCCTTGGGTTCGCACGGTTTACCGTGAATTGCTAGAAACATCTTTCCTTATGGATTAATTTAACTCTTCTTACAGGCTTAAATTTTTTCTTGCCTGTTATATTGAAGTCTCATTCTAGGAGATTATTTCCTCATGTCACACTTTCTTATTACATTAATCTACTAATTCCTTCCTCTTAGCATTACCTTTATGAAGATTAGTGATGAGGAGAAATTTCGTTTGATGTTAATTTTAATTCTGTTTTGCTCTTTTGCCGCCTTCCCATATTGGGAAAATTGTGCTTTCCCAAGGGTCGAACTCGGGATCGTAGTAACCTGAGTCGTGCGCGCTACCTATTAAGCTAAGCGGAAATATATTTTTGTAATTTAAATTAGGTTACTATAGAGAGCATTCAATATTGATGATGGTAGAAGAAACTTCGTGGTCTCCATAGCAGCCTAATAAATGCGTTACGTATTTATTTATGATGGTTAGGTATTAATGTGACTACTTTTGCTGATTGCACTCCAAGTACTTGAAGCATGCATGGACCTCCAATGTAGTCGCTTATTCCCCTAAAATCAAATATATCACAGTTTTAAGTCCCTATATTACTCGTGTGCTGTAAGACTTCCTCCAGACATCAATTTTTTTCGTAACAACTCAGTGTATATTTTATATTGTGAGTGTAAGTATGAGTCGCGATTCCTACAAATTGGATTAATTTCACAAAATAAGGGACTTTGCTGAATTTAATGATAAATTAATAACACAAGTTATACCGGTAATTCACTTTTCAACTGCCAGATGTGTACGATTTATTTCAAACTTTGTTATGTTTGTTTTTATGGACCAATAAAATTATTATTATTATAAATATATTTTTGGGAGTCCCCGCAAATATCCAGTTATAGGAGAACCGTTGTGAGGCACCCAAAAAATCTTTCTTGCTTAACGTATCGTTTATCCTAAATAGTAATTAGTCTTAACGACGAAAAAATTCGGATAAACAATTTAAATTTTCATGTACTCAAAAAAAATTCTTACCGTGATGAAGCTCCGAGTAAAATGCTTGAATTTAACTTAAGTAAGAGACCAGTAAAAATTGATATCTAAAGGAATCAACGTAAAATTCTTGGATTAAGATTTGTTTCTTCATCGATGACATCTCCATCTTCTTTGTTTATGTAAAGAAACGCATTTTCTACAATTAAATTTACATCTACGTTAAAAGCCTGCAACCTTCCCTTAAGCGTGTGGCAGGAGGTGTAAATACCGAGCGTTCGCGCTACTTCTTTAGCTTATTGTTATCGCGTATCATTCGCGGAAAGGATTTCTAAAAATGACTTATCCTAGCCTCTATTTCTCTTATTTTACGCTCATTGTCGAATCAGCCGAAGTAACAGGCTGGTCGTATAATAAAGATTACGTCTTTCGCAAACGTATACACTTTCTCTGAGTTTATCAAGCGATCGCGCGAAGCTTCTAATCTCCTTTCTTTCAAGGATTCCCAACTTGCATCTATAAGCACTTTTGAAACGCTTGCTTTTTTATCGTAGTATTTTTAACAAGACGTTTTGTTAAGACTTGCTCCTGATATCCAAGTAGTACCTAAGCATATTTATGAATATTTATGAGCACAATGACTTGAGCGATGTTCTGTTTGTATAATATTACAATAAAAATTTCAAGATAAAATAATATTATTTACCATGAAAAGCATGCATTCTTTCACATTCTCTTGATACTGGATACTACTATTTAGAATGTAGGATGATTACGAAACCGGTTATGAAAATTTAAGACTTTCGTTGCGCAGGAACATGATTGGATAAAACTCGAATAATGGTTATCATGATTGTTCGAGATAACAGCTTCTTCAAATGCTTGGAATGGGGCCAATTTTGGTGAAAAGAAGATGAGCCCGGAATTCAATCAAATATTTTGTTATATCTTTTTTTGAATGCTTCGTCTTACATCCTATACTCTTCAAATTATTCATCTCGAAGGTTCAGAACAATGAATGACACTTTTTGGACCATTCAATAAGGGGAGAACTAAATTAATTCCATTGATCAGTCACATTCATACCTCATCCCTGCTATGAATAACAATGGGACTTGGAAAAGAAAGACTTTTTTCTTAATATCGAGCCTAAAGAAAAATATGCCCTCTATCAAGGTATGGTTATGGGAATTCATGGCGGATGACATTTAGATTTTTAGATTTAGATTCATACCCCGCATGCCACCAGTGGCGCATGGCAGGGGGTGTATCAACACCAAAGACCTAACCTAATCCATATTGTACGCATCTCTAATGTTCTGCGGAAAGAACGCCCAGAAATAACTATCTGTTTTAGCAATTATTTCCTAGTAACGGTTGGTCGTCATCTCTCGAATATCGCGCTCGTTGTTTATCGGAATGGCAATGCTTTCAACTTCATCTGAAAATTCTGAATCTATCAATTTATCGAAAAGCTTCCGTCGATAATTTGACCTCCTCATCTGGAGCTAATTCCACCAGAGGGATTTTATCATAGCCGTAACAATACTCTCGAACCTGAAGTCTCCCCTGACGAAACGAGATTGCATTCCTATTGGCGCCTATTACATCGAAACGCAGGAAACCATGGGTCACAGTGGAAAAATTCAAATTTCATCGCGTCACAGAAACGACAGCTGTCCCCGGTTGAGTTTACCACCACTTAAAAATACTGGCGAAAAAGAAGGCCTCGAATTTGGGTTGGAAAAGGACCTTTGCATATTTCTTTAGGCAAAATCCACTTGTTCCTCCGTGGGGAACCTGTCGTCCTGCTTTCACGCCCTCCGTGCCGCTTTCGGCCAATGGGAATGCAGGAAAGAGGAAAGTGTGCAATTGTTGTGAAAGGGGCAAAGAAGGAAAGCGGACTTTGGCAAATAAGGGTGGAATGCTGTAGGAACCGTTTTAGTGGGGCCGTCACCCGTTCGACCGGAATATATATAGTTACGATTGTTATTGTGGTGCATGACCTCTGCTACGGACCGACGCTTTTACTGCACCACTCTACTCCCGAATGCTATAAGAATTGGAGAGTTTTCTTTCAAGCGTTCGTTTCTTTCGTTCCGGAGCCTTTTTTCCCCTTTCCCCATCGGTGTCGGATGCCATTGGGGTTATTTTTTTGCCTGAGTGGTATGCAAAACACGAGGGCTTTCAGGAGGAAAGAGCATTAGCTCCGTGGCCGTCACAAGGCAAAGATACCTCGTTGTCGTAATTGCTCAGTCTCTCTAAACGATTCCAACTATCTAGCCGTCGATTTTGTCTAGTAGCTTATTTGTTTGAATCCTTTTGCTCAGTCCAACATTAATTTATTAGACTTCAGGAGGGACCTATACTACTACAAAGGGTAAAGAAATTCAACCAAGCTCTAAATAAAACGGATTAATCGGGAGTCTAACCTTGGTTCTTGGCGTTGGTAGGCCAACATTCAAACCACTCCACCATCGAGGTGCACATTATTTCCGAGTCATTCTAATTTTCCATTAAAATTGATCATGGATGTACCTACTCAATTACGTTTAAGTGAAATATCTTCACCTTCATTACTACATTCTGCAGTTGCCTTTCTTGCTAACTGGATGAAACCGGCTCTAGGCAAGAGTTAACCTTTAGGAATCGACCTTCCATTCATGAATATGAAGTTATTTACGGAAGATTTAATCAATTCATTTACTTATGACCTTGATGCAACGTTGTCTGATTCCACCGCATTTGGTAATTCTAAGTTTCCTCTTTATCGATATGAATCGGACTGACTTCGTAGACAGTTTCACGAAAGAGAATAAATATAATGTAGTTTCCACAAATTGATTTTCGGGAACTAGTTTCGCTAGCATCATCACGCCTTATTGTCAGGATTGCCTGATTATAGCATCGATCGTTTTGGCCTTCTCTTGGTGGTTCGTCATAACAGAATAAAGTAAATAAGATGAGCTAACAGTATAATTCAGACTCTACCACAACACAAAATGTAGTATATTATATGTTATAAAGCTGAAGTATAATGCATATTATAAAGGGAAGGTATTTTCAATTGGGGAAACTAAGTGTGTGTGTTATTTTTCCTTTTTATCATTTGTGACAGATTCCAGGACAGGAGCGAATTATATTAGAGAGTGTAATTTAATGCATATGCGTGTTCCGTTTGAAATATTTTAAATTTAGTTCCTCTTAATGAATTTCTTTTCCGCTTTAGTAGAAAAAAAATCCAGGTGTCGCAACTTTTGCGACATCTGGTGAATATAATAAGCTGCATTGCGAATTTTAAAAGAAATGTAGCCGGTAAAATCTTGTAAATATTTTTTTTCGTATAAAATTATTGTTTATTAGTAAATCACAAATTACTTTTTATTCGTATACACTTACCCTTTACTATATTACCCTTTAATAACATGACTTTTAATAAGATGAGAATTATTGTATCATAATGTTTCAATTATTAATAACATGAGTGTCTATCATCTCAATACAACATCTATAGACATCCATAGTAACCTAAAAACCTTTTTTCTTATTATGATTGAAAATATTAGACAATAAAGAATTTTCTCTGCATTG
>KZ308386.1:924982-940736 GCA_000376725.2 Ladona fulva | reverse complement strand
AGGGGGCAATTAGTAAATGTCAACACGGTTTTCGTAAGGGTAGGTCATGCGATACCCAGTTAGCCCTTTTTGTCAATGACTTAGTTAAAGCAGCTGATAAGGGTACCAGTACAGATGCTGTATTTCTAGATTTTAGGAAAGCTTTTGACAGAGTATCGCATGTAAAAATAATCCATTAGTTGATTACTTACGGGATAAACGAACAAGTTGTTGATTGGATAAAATCATTTTTAGGAAACAGATCATAGCGAGTTGCGTTGGACGGAATTTTATCAGATGAGGTTTGCGTCACATCCGGTGTTCCGCAGGGTAGTGTATTAGGTCCGATTTTGTTCCTAATTTATATTAACGATGTAGTGGATAATGTTAGATATAAGGTTAGGCTATTCGCCGATGAAACTGTTATTTATTTATTTGTGTCAGTTTCACATACAGCAAAATTGCCAATTTAAAGTGAAAACAAAAAAGAACAAGAATCATTAAAAATAAGATAATATAAACTAAGTTAATCTACAAAACAAAACATAGTACAAATTAATTACAAAAAGTTAGCAAAGAGAGGAAAACATAGTTTTACTAGGTGCCCATACGAATAAATGTCCCTTTGGGTAGATAAAAAGGACCAACAGAAGGTGGTAAGGAGTTAAGTAAAGAAGGGAGCCGATAGAAAAGGGAGCGTTAGGTACACGAATTTTAAAGAGGGATGTTAGGATAGGACAGTCAGAAAGGGAATTTAGAACAGAATACAGAAGTGATAAATCATATTTAGTACGATAGGCTGATAGAGAATGCAATGAGAGAGAGGATAGGATAGTGCTATTAGAAGCGTTGCGGAAGGAAGGAACACGGGATTTTACAATTCTTAGAAAGAAAAATGAAGATTACTGTGATTCTCCATGCTAATTCATCACATAAATAGGAGATTTACTATAATCTTCACTTTAACTATAAGAAAACATTTTAATACCAGGCCTGAAAGTGAACTTTAGTTGAAGTCCATTTTATGTATGCATTATAATACCGGGCCTTTGTGTTCTCATCTCCTCTGTTTCTAGCATTTGTATTGTTTTGCTCGTTTCCGCCCGTGTCTCCGCTGCATATGTGAGAATTGGTCGCACAACAGATTTATATACTCTTGCCTTCATTTCCGTGTTTTTCCAAGTTATATCATTCAGCGCACCCGATACTTCAGCAACTTTTAATGCTTGATATTTCACCTGATCTCTAACCATGATCTAACTCTATTATTGAAATAATAAAAATGCAAAACCTTAATTTTTAGAGAAGGGAATTTCCTGTAAGACCGCATACGACCTGAGTATTCCATCACTTACGTATGAAATAAGAATGTCAGTTCTTGAATCCTTAGCATAATCATACGGTGATGCTTCACTATTAGAACGTATACAAGTACAACCGTGTTTAATTTCCCGCAGTATTGTTTTGGCTACCTCAACGGCCTTAAAATTTCATTTCAGTCGTCAGCGAAAACGTTGCCTCAATCGGATTCGTTTCATTGGCGTCATTAGCAGGAGATTCCGGGTACTTGTTTACATTCCATGGAAAGAGGGCGGATCGTTTTTTTCAACTGCTTGTTTTGATGGCGCAACTGTTGAGTTACGACGAACGACTGGGAAACGGGATAACAAAGGGCCCAATCGACCATTTCCTCACGCCTGTTTTTTTACGGGCGATTGTTATCCGACTGCTGGCTTTGCTTATAAAAAAATTTCATTCATTTCCTGACCCCACGACCCTGCTTCCACACCCCCCAAAAGCTTTCGGAGACCACTTTTTTAACGCCTCCCAATTCATTCACTTGTCTGCTTGCAAAGTATTCATCTCCTGGAGACCTGTTTGAACCTTATCCCCTCCACGATTAGTAACAAGGGTCTTTGGGGAGGGAATGTGGCTTAGCAAGCTAAATGAGGACTGAGATAATTCTTACTTTCCTCACCGAGCCAATACAGTAACCCAATGAATAACACTTTTCGTAGAATTCACATTTAAATTTACATTATTACTCCGCAAACCGCCGTACGGCGCATGGCAGGGAGTGTGAAAACACTGACCCTGTTAATAAGAGTGGTATTCCTAATGCCATCAGGAAAGAGAGTTGGTTCCGTAAAATATTTAAAATTAGTGCAATTAATCTTCTCTAGCGAGATTTGATGGAATCCCATTATAAATGAAATAATAAATTTAAATTTTACTTTTCCACAAAGGTTTAGGAATGTTGATGACGACGAACTGAAAGTTCGAAACCATTGGTAGCAAAACCAATTATATTTGTGGGAAAGTAAAGTTATATTTATTATTTCATTCAGAATTACAGCAACAATTTAACTGAGAAAGTTATACGAGGAAATTTACTAAATTTTTATGGTTTCATATAATGGTACTGGTAATATTTCAGTTTAGGATCAAATAAGACTAAAAAAAATCTTTCCCTGAGATTCATCTATACAGCCAATAATACTAACATAATGTTGAGTTTCGTATGATTTGTTTACCCGAGAAATGATTAACATTTAACTCACTCACAAAATCTACTAATGCCTATCTTCATGCGCCCCCAAAACTTCTGCGCCCTGGGAAATCGCCCGTTTCGCCCTTGTCTTGAACCGGCTCTGGTACCGGTTAGCGATTTCCATAGACATTTATTATACAACGAAGACAATTTTTATCAAACGTAAACAATGCGAACATTATAAGAGGATATAGTCGATGGTCCATTTTTCCTTATCTCGTAGCGGACGGCAAATGATAATCTCTCCATCAATATAAGGCAGCAGGATCGCACCTTTTTAACGCCTTCCCATTCATTCGCCTATCGTCCCCTTTAATAACATGACTTTTAATAAGATGAGAATTATTGTATCATAATGTTTCAATTATTATTAACATGAGTGTCTATCATCTCAATACAACATCTATAGACATCCACAGGAACCTAAAAACATTTTTCTTATTATGATCGAAAATATTAGACAATGAAGAATGTTCTCTGCATTGCTGCATTTTTTAATGAAGATAAATTAGTCCTATTTTAGTAATAGGTAGAGATAGGGAAAGCTTCCCTAATTCCCATCATTGAATGATGTATGCTTCTTAGTTTTGATGAAATTCTTTACTTTTAGAATTAAAGATAAGGAGCGTATTTCGTACGGATGAAAATGCTAATGATTATTCTTTCACAATAAATCATTTCAGCTAAAACGTGAAAATTCCTCTTTTGTAGAGCACAATTGTTTATAATTCATTCGTTGCAATTGATGCGATCTCCTATTACGGTGCAACCAAATTAACTACAATTTCCTACGTACATTTCAATTAAACAGCGCAACTTTAAGATGGGTTACTTCTATCAAAATAATATTCTTCCTGCTTTGTGCACGCACTGGTGCCTGTTTATTCCAGACTTAAAAAGATTCCTTCCATCTTCTTGCAGGCCTGCCTCGTGGTCTCTTTCCTACTAGTAACTTGTCCCTGGCGATTCTTACAATTCTACTTTCATCTATTCTTGTGATATGATTGTTCCATTCTTGTCGTCTTATCCGCGTCCTCTCGTTTTTCGGTTCTATCTGTAGTTGTTCTCTAATATATTCGCTGCTCACTCTATCCCTTAATGTCTTCCAACATATCTTCCTTAGGTCCAGTATTATAGTGGATTCTTAAAATGGACTTAAACTAAATTTCACTTTAGAGACCGCTATTACAATGTTTCGTTAGAGTTAATTTATTTTATTTATTTATTTATTTGTGTCAGTTTCACATACAGCAAAATTGCCAATTTAAAGTGAAAACAAAAAAGAACAAGAATCATTAAAAATAAGATAATATAAACTAAGTTAATCTACAAAACAAAACATAGTACAAATTAATTACAAAAAGTTAGCAAAGAGAGGAAAACATAGTTTTACTTGGTGCCCATACGAATAAATGTCCCTTTGGGTAGATAAAAAGGACCAACAGAAGGTGGTAAGGAGTTAAGTAAAGAAGGGAGCCGATAGAAAAGGGAGCGTTAGGTACACGAATTTTAAAGAGGGATGTTAGGATAGGACAGTCAGAAAGGGAATTTAGAACAGAATACAGAAGTGATAAATCATATTTAGTACGATAGGCTGATAGAGAATGCAATGAGAGAGAGGATAGGATAGTGCTATTAGAAGCGTTGCGGAAGGAAGGAACACGGGATTTTACAATTCTTAGAAAGAAAAATGAAGATTACTGTGATTCTCCATGCTAATTCATCACATAAATAGGAGATTTACTATAATCTTCACTTTAACTATAAGAAAACATTTTAATACCAGGCCTGAAAGTGAACTTTAGTTGAAGTCCATTTTATGTATGCATTATAATACTGGGCCTTTGTGTTCTCATCTCCTCTGTTTCTAGCATTTGTATTGTTTTGCTCGTTTCCGCCCGTGTCTCCGCTGCATATGTGAGAATTGGTCGCACAACAGATTTATATACTCTTGCCTTCATTTCCGTGTTTTTCCAAGTTATATCATTCAGCGCACCCGATACTTCAGCAACTTTTAATGCTTGATATTTCACCTGATCTCTAACCATGATCTAACTCTATTATTGAAATAATAAAAATGCAAAACCTTAATTTTTAGAGAAGGGAATTTCCTGTAAGACCGCATACGACCTGAGTATTCCATCACTTACGTATGAAATAAGAATGTCAGTTCTTGAATCCTTAGCATAATCATACGGTGATGCTTCACTATTAGAACGTATACAAGTACAACCGTGTTTAATTTCCCGCAGTATTGTTTTGGCTACCTCAACGGCCTTAAAATTTCATTTCAGTCGTCAGCGAAAACGTTGCCTCAATCGGATTCGTTTCATTGGCGTCATTAGCAGGAGATTCCGGGTACTTGTTTACATTCCATGGAAAGAGGGCGGATCGTTTTTTTCAACTGCTTGTTTTGATGGCGCAACTGTTGAGTTACGACGAACGACTGGGAAACGGGATAACAAAGGGCCCAATCGACCATTTCCTCACGCCTGTTTTTTTACGGGCGATTGTTATCCGACTGCTGGCTTTGCTTATAAAAAAATTTCATTCATTTCCTGACCCCACGACCCTGCTTCCACACCCCCCAAAAGCTTTCGGAGACCACTTTTTTAACGCCTCCCAATTCATTCACTTGTCTGCTTGCAAAGTATTCATCTCCTGGAGACCTGTTTGAACCTTATCCCCTCCACGATTAGTAACAAGGGTCTTTGGGGAGGGAATGTGGCTTAGCAAGCTAAATGAGGACTGAGATAATTCTTACTTTCCTCACCGAGCCAATACAGTAACCCAATGAATAACACTTTTCGTAGAATTCACATTTAAATTTACATTATTACTCCGCAAACCGCCGTACGGCGCATGGCAGGGAGTGTGAAAACACTGACCCTGTTAATAAGAGTGGTATTCCTAATGCCATCAGGAAAGAGAGTTGGTTCCGTAAAATATTTAAAATTAGTGCAATTAATCTTCTCTAGCGAGATTTGATGGAATCCCATTATAAATGAAATAATAAATTTAAATTTTACTTTTCCACAAAGGTTTAGGAATGTTGATGACGACGAACTGAAAGTTCGAAACCATTGGTAGCAAAACCAATTATATTTGTGGGAAAGTAAAGTTATATTTATTATTTCATTCAGAATTACAGCAACAATTTAACTGAGAAAGTTATACGAGGAAATTTACTAAATTTTTATGGTTTCATATAATGGTACTGGTAATATTTCAGTTTAGGATCAAATAAGACTAAAAAAAATCTTTCCCTGAGATTCATCTATACAGCCAATAATACTAACATAATGTTGAGTTTCGTATGATTTGTTTACCCGAGAAATGATTAACATTTAACTCACTCACAAAATCTACTAATGCCTATCTTCATGCGCCCCCAAAACTTCTGCGCCCTGGGAAATCGCCCGTTTCGCCCTTGTCTTGAACCGGCTCTGGTACCGGTTAGCGATTTCCATAGACATTTATTATACAACGAAGACAATTTTTATCAAACGTAAACAATGCGAACATTATAAGAGGATATAGTCGATGGTCCATTTTTCCTTATCTCGTAGCGGACGGCAAATGATAATCTCTCCATCAATATAAGGCAGCAGGATCGCACCTTTTTAACGCCTTCCCATTCATTCGCCTATCGTCCCTAAAAATCTCAATTTTCTCCCCTCGTCCCACCCCTATTCCTATTCAAGTTTAGGTTTTCATTCCAAGGGCTCAAAAATCCACTCCCATTTGATGGGGTCGCAGGAAAAAAAGCTCCCGGCGCGTGTCTCGAAGAATGCTGGAACGTGACCCAACCCGAATTTTCCCTCCGTTTTAGAGGTGGCTTTTTTCGCCCCCTTTTTAAGAATTCCGAGGGGTGGATTGATAGCGTTTCCCCGGGTTCCAGAAGGGCACAGGAGGTTCCCGTTCTCCATAATATGCGCGTGCTTTTTTGCCGGCACGCGACCTGTTGGATGTGTGAAGTGGCCTTTTTTTGCTTCATATTTTTCCTCTACGCAGGGGTTGATTTTCTACCTGACTCACCCTATTTTTTGCTCGTTTTTTCTCGCTTACATAAATAAGCGGCTAATAGTCTTCCATGGGGGGTCCATCGAAGGATTTGTGGAGGTTGGATAGTCGTTTACATCGGTCACAGATTCCCGTTAATGGATTCGGAAGTTATGAAAGACGAAGAGCTTTCAGCGGGACGAATATTGCCTCCATTTTCAGGGAATGTTTGAGGGATTAATTCACCGTTATACACCGAAGAGTAATGAAGAATGATGTCTGAAATCGACACGATGAATTTCAATTGTATTTCCACGGGTTTAGTAGCCATTATTGTAATTATCTATAGCTATAATTAGCATCGTGTTTCATTATATGCTTAATATTTATGTTAATATATATTATTTATTAACTCGTTGTTTATCGATAACACTCATTACTTGATTATTATTTAGGTTACCGTTTCTGCATTCCAAAGTTATTGGTGAAGAAGAGGCATACATCAAGTGTATGTATTTCTAAACGTATTCATGTAAAGATTCATGTTTCTGAAGATTGTATTCATAGATTGGCTCACGGTTATATATTACTCAAAATTGTTATAAAATGTTAGTTACTGAATTATCTTACAAAGAGGATGCAAACTAAAATCGATGTTTCATTGATTAATTATTCCTTCATTTATGATTAGCTCAGTTTATTCATTTTATATCAGTCGTTTCTCGATCATTAATGCACCGTTGTGCAATTCCAATATCGTAATACATTACAAATACATAGTAATACATTAATTATTTTGTACTTAGGTACTTGTACTTTTTATGGAAAAACTTTTTTTATTTGTCCTTTCATTAAACTTTCCAAATTTCACAGTAGATGCTCAATTTCTATAATTTTTTCTATATATCGATTGCTACCAAACATTTACCAGGCATATCAAACTTATTTGTAATTTAGCTGTTGCTGATCGAAATGAGGAAGTTTCGGGGTATGTTGGTATATTTTTTTGAATTATGTAAACTACCGATATTTTTGGTATGAAAACTAGTTATATATGCATATTATTCTAAGTATATTTATAAATATTATTACGTTCGCGAGAAATCAGTTGATAAAGTTACTCATTATTACAGCCATATCATTATTAGAATGGCCTTGAGTTTGTGAATGAGTGAAAGTTTTCATGTGTTTCAACGGAAGGTCCTGTGTTCCTTATGAACATAACCATAAAACAGTTTTTGATTGTATATTATTTTCGACAAACGTCCTAACCATAGTGTGAATAATTCAGCTATCTTTCAATTGCTTTAAAGCTTAATCTAAGTTCAAGATATGCCAGCAGGTGAAGAGCTGAGGAATTTCTAATGTAAACGAATCTTCAATTATTTTCTGAGGAGTTCACAGAGTGTAAAACAGTTCAGTTTCCTCGATATTTTCTCGCGAGTCCAAAACGTCACGTCTTTGAAGAGTCATTTCCGACGCGGGCCGCGTCACTTTCTATTTATCGAACTCCTCGAGAAAAATCCGCTGCATGGAGAACGATCAATTTCCTTCGACGCATTTCCAACTTATTACGTAAGCGGATTCGTTAGAGCCGCCTAATAATAGAAGCCTTCTTTCGAACTTCCTGCTTCGCCAGTTATTTTCCCAATCCCCATCTGTTGCACAACAATGCATTCAAAAACGGGCGTTGTTAATACAGCGCTGGGGTGAGATGATAAAAAGTTATCGCCAACGAGTCGTCGCCTACCGATTTTCTACTTCGTCAGCGGCTCTTCAAAAAAAATCAGCTGAATAGTGAGAGAGCGTTTGTGTCGGGGAAAGATATCCATCCGAAACCGCTGCAATTCTACAAAGAAGTTATAACTGTCTTTGGTTGGATGAGCTGCGTTATTCATATGCAGTTGCGGTTCACAGAAAATACCTTTTTTCTATTTATTTATACTATACTTTCATTTTCTCTTTTAATGTTTGTTCTCTTTCTTTCCACTACATTATGATTTCCCATATTTTTCATCTTAAATATTTTATCATTTGGTTTTCTTTCCGAATTTATTTTCCGCATATTTTTCGCAGTTTCTACGTGTGCATTTACATAAATACCCCGCGAGCCGCCTTTCGGCGTGTGGCAGCGGGTGAAAACTCCAAGCATTCAAGTTACCTCTTTAGCTTATTGTTGTCGCGTATCGTTCACGGAAAGAATGAGCCCTTAAAACGACTTGTCCTCGCATCTATTTCTCTTACTTTACGCTCACTGTCGGATCGGCCGAAGTGGCAGNTGTCGGGGAAAGATATCCATCCGAAACCGCTGCAATTATACAAAGAAGTTATAACTGTCTTTGGTTGGATGAGCTCCGTTATTCATATGCAGTTGCGGTTCACAGAAAATACCTTTTTTCTATTTATTTATACTATACTTTCATTTTCTCTTTTAATGTTTGTTCTCTTTCTTTCCACTACCTACACTTTGATTTCCCATATTTTTCATCTTAAATATTTTATCATTTGGTTTTCTTTCCGAATTTATTTTCCGCATATTTTTCGCAGTTTCTACGTGTGCATTTACATCAATACCCCGCAAGCCGCCTTTCGGCGTGTGGCAGGGGGTGTAAACTGCAAGCATTCAAGTTACCTCTTTAGCTTATTGTTGTCGCGTATCGTTCGCGGAAGAGTCCCTAAAACGACTTGTCCTCGCATCTATTTCTCTCATTTTACGCTCACTGTCGGATTGGCCGAATTGGCGGGGGGGTTGCATAATACAGATTACATCTTCTGCAAATCTACACTCTACCAATTTCTCAGGAAATCGTATCCTAGCTTCTAATCTACTCTCTTTGAAGGATTCCCAACCCCCGTCTGTAACCAGTTGAGCAACACTTAATTGTTAAATTATTGTAATTATTATAACTATGATTAGTTATTGACTCAAATCTGAATCGGTATTTAATACACTGCGGTTATTTTCAGTACCTTTGATAAACAGTATTTTATGAGAGATGTATGAATCAGTTATGTTTTTGGAGACGAACGTCAAAATAATGTGAGTTTATCAATATGTATGATATGAATGGAGTTAGATATTTAACATGGAAGCCGCGAGTGGCATGGGGCGGGTGCCCTATTGACACCAAAATCCATCGCTCGAAAATCTTTTGGGTGAAATAAAACATCATTCGAAGTGGAGGTTATTTAACCTCATTATTGTATTATCCCTTAACATGTTAAAAATAATAACATATGATATAGAAATCCACGAAAGTGCATCACAATGACCCTAAGAATAATACCACTCTAAGCATTTAATATGGAGATACCAAAATAAATGACATTTTCAGCATCACTTAGTAGCTATCGTATTTTGCTACAATAATTATTAGAGCCATGAAAAAGACCCGAGACGAAACTTCTACATCTACATCTATATAAGTACCCTGCAAGCCGCCTTCCGGCGTGTGGCATCGTAGCACTTTTTAACAAAACTTATCGCCTTACGCTGCACTTTTTTGAGTTAGCGAGAGTTCGTTTTATCCGCTGGGACCCATATACTCGCCGCATATTCCAGGTGTGGCCTAAATAACGTGACATAGCATCGCTCTCTAACTTTTTCATTGAATCTACCTACAATGCGCTTTATAAAACCGAGGTTTTTAGTTGCTTTACCGCATATTTTTCGATTGTGTGTGCTCCAGTTTAAATTATTGGTAAGGTGATTCCAAGATATTCTACTGAGTCGACTACATTTAAATTGGTTCCACTAATTTTTTACGGGTGGTAGCACTATCTTCGTCACTTAATATTTCTCTATATATTACCGAATCATCCGCAAATATCCTCACATTGCTATCGATCTTGTCGCTTAGGTCATTGATATAAATGAGGAAGAGTAAAGTTCTGATTACGCTGCCTTGAGGTACGCCTGAAGTGACTCTGACCTTATCCGAATTAACGCCATCAAGTACTTGCTGTTCTCTCTCGTGTAGAAAATTCTTGATCCATTCAATTATTTCCTTGTTGATACCTGCTAATTTTAGTTTGTAAATTAATTTTTAGTGGGGGACCCTGTCGAAGGCTTTCTTGAAGTCAAGGAAAATAGCGTCCACTTGCTTTTTACTTTCGGCAGACTTTAAGATATCATGGATGAATAGAGCTAGTTGAGTTTCGCATGATCGGTTCTTTCTAAATCCGTGTTGGTTCTTACTGAGGAAACGATTGCTATCGAAGAACTTCATAAGTTAGCTAACAACGACGTGCTCCATAACTTTTCCGGAGAGCGAAGTTAATGAGATAGGCCTATAATTTCCTGGGTTCTCCCTCAATCCACTTTTATAAACATGAACTTGATTGAAAATTAGGGTTTTTTACTCATTTCTCGAAGCTTAGGAAAATGGTTTTATATCATGTAGCTTGAGAAAGTACTCTTAAATGTATTTACTTAACACTATACGATATATATGGAGAAATGCGACATATATTGCAACGTTGGAGGGTGTTTGTTTTTGAGATTCATTTGGTTTGAACGCGATTAAGGTAATTTGTGTTAAGCTAAAAATTATCAGGAATTACACAATAGCCAATCACTGACCAAAATAGAAAGATTATTCCTCTAATGGCGGGAATTCTTCGAACATGAATAGATGAACCGCTTTAGAAGGTCTCATTATTAAGTATTTGCTGAGTTGGTATTAAAAATGTCGTAAAAACAAATCTCCGTAGTAGCTATTCATCCACCGGAAGCTAGAGAGGGATTCGATTAAGAACTTATCTCCACAAGGTTACTGACGATCTATGAAGCCGTTGTTATGCAAAGAGATGATTTATTTAAGCAGAAACTATATAACTCAGCGTCATCAAACAGTGGGATCTTTCTTCTCGAAAATTTCACTCTGCAGTAAAGAGTAAATGTTGTGCTTTAGACAGTAAGCAAGTGAAACAACCGCCGAAATAAAAAATAACGCCCAAAATTGAAAACGTCAAACTTTTCGTCGTGTATAACAAGTAACGGATGCTGATTTAGGATGTAAATTATGAAACGATTACTCTCCTCTTAGATGAGGAGAGAAATTGAATCTATTACAGTTTTTATCATTAATTCCTGCAGCGTAAGATTTTCGTGCCCTTAAACTTCTGTAAGTTACTCAGGAACTCATGTTTGATCATTATTTCTAATAACGTAAAAAGTTTCAATAATTAATTAATCTTGTTTTACAACCGATAATCTCACCTGTCATTCCCAATCGCATTTTCACTAGCTCAGGAAAATACTTATCTTTACAGTGGTACATATTAGGAGCGATAGTGTCATCAAAAATCATAATTTCTTAAAGTCTCCCGAATGGCTTATAAAGATATTCTGCCGGGATAGGACGGACAGAGCTCCCGACCGGCAATTGGGAGACCGGGGTATGATTCCCAGTCCCGTCAGGCGTTTATCAAGTCCATTCTTCCTTGAGATTTTTCCTGGGTGCGCACCCTCTTGCGCTAGATCACCCTTACCAGTTTTCTATGAATAATAATCCTATCTTGAAAGACTTTTCTTGGACGTTAAAAATACTTGATAGACATGTTTTAATTGAAACTCACGATATTGCGTGATAGTCGATCTTTATGTGATTATATCATCTGTACTCTATATCTGCATCTACGTATATACCCTGCAAGTCACCTTTCGGCGTATGGCAGGGGGTGTACACTGTAAACACCAAGCTTTCGAGATACTTATTAGATTAGCTTATTGTTATCGCGTATCGTTCGCGGAAAGAATGACTCCCTAAATTGTCTGTCCTCGCATCTTTTTCTCTTATTTTACGCTCATTGTCGGATCGGCCGAAGTAGCAGAAGGGGGTCGCATAATACCATTTACGTCTTCCGCAAATTTAATTTCTCATGAATTTATCAAGCAATCGCAGCCTAGCTTCTCCTTTCCTTCAAGGATGCCCATCCTGTTCCTGAGAGCATTGACGTAACGCTTGCTTTTATATCGTAGCGCACTTTTTAACTAATCGTATCGCCTTGCACTACACTTTCTCAAGTTAGCGAGCATTCGTTTCGTTCGCTGGGTCCCATAAACTCGCCGCTTATTCCAGATGCGGCCTAACTAGGGTGAATTATCATTGCTCTCTAACCTTGTTATCGCATCTACCCACAATGCACTTTATATAACCGAGCTTTGTAGTTGCTTTACCGTATAGTTTTGGAATATGTGTGCTGTAGTTTAAGTTATTTGTAAGGGTGATTTCGAGATATTCTACTGAGTCGACTGCATTCATTCCACTAATTTTGTACGGGTGGTTCTGACGCAATTGTTTCCCTTCGGAGAGGTTTACGACAGAGCGTTTATCCCCATTAAGAAAGATACCTTAATTATTCAAAGTAGTGTTTCTTCTTATTATAATAGTATATTTTTATTAATATAACAGTATATTCGTTGTGTAGGGGGACATAAGTGATCCATTGATCAAGGAAATAACCTAGTGACGAAAATCAAACATTTATTGGTTCCAAACCCCTAACCACACTCTTGGCCTGAATTATTAGGTTCAGTGATGAAAGGCGGTGAAGTGGTAGCATTGTATAATCGGGGCCTTGTCGTTGATTTAGTTTTCACCTGGAAGGTCGCAAGACATCAAACCGCCTTAGTCACCTCGTCCTCATCTGTGGCACGAACGTGATACGGAATAGAGCAGGATCGACCCCGCACCGTGAAATCTGCGGAAAGGATACCTGCCCAAAAAGAGGGCCAATTGGACTGTTTTTTCCCCGCAACCCTCGACCGCGTTTTACGTCGAGATTGGCTCCTTTCGGCTCCTTTGTTAAGTGTGCCGCATGCCATCGTCTCCTCTTCAGGTTGGGGAGAAAAAAGGTCTTTGGAGTGTTCCTACTTGTGGCTCCCTGCAAAAAAATACAAAGGTGTCCATAATGTGTTGGGAAATGACGCTGCGCAACGAACTTTTTTTTTCTTTTATGGTTTCCCTTTTTCGCAGCGGGGCACTTGTGGCAGTCGCGTGTTATCCATCCGCCGGCGGAGGGGCTTTGGAATTTTTAAGGGCACCCTGCTTAAAAACCGTGTTATCATTAGGGTAAGGGGGGTCAGGACCCACTTCTTTAGAGCCTTTTACGCAAGGCTTGTGCGAAAACAGGTTGGAATCTTCCCCTCCCCTTAGACCGTTACCTGATCCCTGTATTTTCCTCGGAGTTATTTCTCTCTCTAATTCTGCCATTTTGCTTGCAAAATTTTTCGAGGCAGGATAAATTTATTTTTTTTGAAATATTTATGTATTTTTCTCTTTATAATTTATATCATTACTAGCTGAAATGCACTATACGAGATATTTGACGTAACTGAAATTTTTACGAATCCATCGTCTGCCCCCTATAAAATAAGATAATTGCCATTATAAAATGGGTCTTCTATACTGGTCCTGTTAACAAGGAGTCATCATTAACAGTCTCTACGATATAGTAATTATGCTTGGAAATCAATACCTGATTCATACGTGATGATTTCAAGTTCCGAGGCAAATATTTTACACACGGTATAGCACTCAACGCTATGTTACTAATTAAGAAATTCAGTATAAAATCTTCAGGCCCCATCTTTTAAAGGAACTCAAATTAAAGTTTAAAATAAAATTAAAATCCATGCTTAGTAAATTTGTTCTACGAATTAAGAGAATATAGTAGGAAATATGATACATTAAAACGAAAAATATTTAACAAGATCATCACGGAATTGACATCGGAGTTTTTATTTGGTACTAGTTGAAGTGCCCGTTGATTCTCAACGGGGAAAATATGAGAATGAATGAGCTCGGATTCAACTATGGAATTAGTCGTCAGGGGGACGGGTTGTTTACAACCAAAAAATATCACAAAATGCTCGTTTATTTTATCAAAATTCTCGCAATTTCAAATCGAAAGCCATGTTNATTCCCAAAGTAGAGGAAATGACGTATTAAAAGAAATTCCAAAATAATGAGATGAGACCCATTGAAGAGGTAACTTGTATGTCTGTAAATTTATGGGCATAATGGCTGGTTATAGTCTCCTCTTTTTAAGAAAAAAAAGCTTAGGAGAGGGAATGATCCTTATTCGGCAGGATGAGGAGTGAGGTTTTTCGGATTCAATAAAACATGCTGAATGCTGTGAGCGGAAAAAATCCTCGTAATTGCTGCTCAATGACCCTATGGATAACATTTTTCACAGCATTAATTACGGAAAGAACTAAATGAAAGTCTTCATTCAGTATCACTCATGCCTCAGTAGCTTTCATTTTATCACAGCCAAGGTAATGTATTACATTAAAATGTTCCCTTTCTCTACTCCATGACGCCATTTACATATATCACTACAAATTATTATTTTTCATTGAACCCAGCGAAGTTTAGTGATCAAGGACAATAGTTCAAAGGGTTCCGCAAGTTCTTCCGGGCTTCACAGCGATGTATTATCTCCATCTTGACTTTCCACCCCGTCGAGATTTTTCATTTCATTTTTCAATTCATTTTTGACGTCAAGATGGAGATAACTCTATACTGGATAATGGAATACATCGCGGTGAAGCCCGGAAGAACTTGCGGAACCTAAGTGACCAGCGCCGCGGAAACCTTCGCAGTAAAGACAATAGTTCAAACTTTGAAAATTCTAATTGAAATGATAATTTTCTAAGTGTGCATTTTCTTGCGTCTGTGAGTTATTAATTTTTCTTCTATGTTGACATGTGCAACCCAATCGTTGAATCATCTTCTATGATTTACGCTACAAAAAAATCTTCGCGGGTCGTAGTTTATCGTTGGCTAGGTATGGGAATCAATGTCTGCTAGCATATTTGAACATAGAGGATGGACATACACCCAAATATTTCCGTATTGGTGCATTTGTTTTTCTCTTTTAACTTTAAATATTAATTTTAACTTTTGTATTTACAATTGAGGTTACGTGGAAGAGAGGCCTTCTTGGCCTAACCGCGCAAACATAAGGAGATTATTCATTCATTCATAAGTTATTTGTTTCAGACTTTTAAATGGGAACATTCTATTAACCATTAGCGAGACCAAGGCAATTGTTGTACATTGATTTAATAAGTTTTCCCGTATAAAAGCACGGGGATAATCAGTTAGTATACTTTTTCACAAGAATTGTACGTAATATAGGTTTTCGTTACCTGCAGAGGTTGTTTCTTTTACAAAATTTAATTAGAAAAAATGGACCTACGAAATTGAGACG
>KZ308386.1:869177-924867 GCA_000376725.2 Ladona fulva | reverse complement strand
TATATTGAGTTATTATGATCTTACGGCAGAATTATTTTGTGCTTGGGAGGACTAGATATATACGATAATAGATATATTTTAAAACTAAATTAAGTCCCGTCATGCTTGACGGGAGGTTTACTAATAATAATAACAATAATATGCGTGCATATCCCGTTTTTCTATTCCATGCCCTGTTCTAATGACTGTGATATTTTACATTTGTGTTTTGCGCAGGAATGAGAGAACTTTTAACGTCTCGCCTCGTCTGTCACCTCTGTTTGATTCTTCTCAGTGACTGATTATATTAAGGATGATAGTGTGAAGATGCCGAATAATGGCATTCATACATTTCAATTCTCATTGAATGTTAAGAAAGAGTTATGTTCAGGGCCATGGCGCTGCGCTTTCGTCAATTTGTTCTTGTGTTAGTATTTTGGCTCGATAAAAAAAGAATGGCATACTACCTATCTTTTCATCTTGCCTGGTCGCCTTATTCTTTGCTAGGGCTCTGATGCTAATAGTGGGGGGTTTAGGATAATACTAGACGGTTACTGTTTTATTTCAGCGTTATGGAGACAGCCTTCACATTTCTCATAGCTCAAGCGAGAGCTTACGCTTCATCGGCAATAATCAATTGGGATCCTCATCTCGAGCAGCCAAGAGGGGGAGAGAAGAGGAATAGAATGAGACGAACCGAATAAAGGATAATGAGGGTCTGAAGCCAAATATAACGGGGTTTGTTTCCTCAGAATACAATGAGCAGACATCTGCTTATTCAGAACCTTGGGGATATTATCCTTCGCCGCACACTCCCATCTTTGTATGATGTTTTTACAGGAGGCTCCAATGCAGTCTCGTGTATTTTTTAAAGAAATGGTTTACATTAGCCGGAATATCAAAAAGGTGATGGAGGTGTAATTTTATGCGCCAAAACATTCTTACTTCCATTGTGTGATTTGAGAAGATTATTATCGCTCAAATTTTGAAATTATTATTATTATTATCATTTAAACATTACAAATAGATACAGTGCCTGGTGGCAGTGAGTAGAGCAATACAAATGTATCAAATAAGAAGCAAATAAAAGAATTACTTACAAAAGAATAACACAGATCACATCCCGCAATAATTATTCCGGAAGAAGGGGAGGAAAGGTTTAAAGATTAAAGTATTAGTAAAACTTAGAATTATGAAATTAGCTTTAGTCCTATAGTATTTTCTTCATTTCCCTTCATTTATTTGGAAAGGGCTTAAAGACACTTCTTGGAAGATCATTTCAGTCCCTTCCCGTTCTTGAAATATAAGAATTTTTCCCCGTATTTTTTCTCTAATCCTGTACTCATTTGGTGAGGATTTTCATTTTTGTCATACAATTTTGGGTGGGAAAGTCTCTATTTGAGCTCCTTCATTTCCCTTTTATTAGAGACCAACTTATAAAATAATAACAATCTTCGGTCCCTTTGCCGCTTTTCCAAAGATTCCCAATTTCGCTAACAGTCCCGTAACACTATCCTTTCTTTCAAAACGCCCCCTCACTAATCTTGCTGCCTTCCGCTGGAGATGATTCCCAAAGTAGAGGAAATGACGTATTAAAAGAAATTCCAAAATAATGAGATGAGACCCATTGAAGAGGTAACTTGTATGTCTGTAAATTTATGGGCATAATGGCTGGTTATAGTCTCCTCTTTTTAAGAAAAAAAAGCTTAGGAGAGGGAATGATCCTTATTCGGCAGGATGAGGAGTGAGGTTTTTCGGATTCAATAAAACATGCTGAATGCTGTGAGCGGAAAAAATCCTCGTAATTGCTGCTCAATGACCCTATGGATAACATTTTTCACAGCATTAATTACGGAAAGAACTAAATGAAAGTCTTCATTCAGTATCACTCATGCCTCAGTAGCTTTCATTTTATCACAGCCAAGGTTGAAACCGAAGTTACATGTTTACCTATCCTTTACATAAGACTAATGGAAAGTATTCCATTCCTTAACCCCTTCAATGACGAATATTTTGTATAATTTGGACTTGGAAAATTATGCTTTCTTCCAAGAAATCATAATTTTTTAATTCGTTAGTTTGTGCGCTTAAACTTATCTGAGAACGAAGAGAAAGTCTTTAACCCCTTGGATAGCTATTTAATATTATATTTGACTTTTTTATTTCCTTCTATTTTTAACCTGTTAACAGTATATCCAGATTTTGGGTAAAACAATGGAGACGTGAAAATGAAACGCAGATAAAAGTGAGCATGTTAGACAATCTCAATGCGCTCTACAGCTTAACTTAGATTTATATTTGAATGTAAAAAATAGTCAGAAATCAGAAAATCCTGAATACGAGTTATCTCGGATGTGACTGAATTTTAAACCAATCTCTTATACGAGATATCATGGATACATCATGGCAGTGGTTAACATATGGTATAGGATTCGCTCACGGAATGATGACTTATCAGACTTAGCAAGTGTGTCTTTATCCCTAAGGATATTATAATTTTTGTTAATGACTTTCTAATACCCTTCTGAGATCATGCTCTTGTATTGCTGAAAGTGAACGATCTCATTCATTGAAGTGAAAAATTGTTTCCCTCACCTCGGAAATTATTATTTTTTTCTTTTTATGGTTTAATATTACACTTTTTTCTTCTCATTGCAGGTTGATCTGCCGTTAGCCTGCGACTTCTCGCCGAAAGGTATGTAAATATTTCCAACTTTTCAGTATATTTCCCGCAACCTGTGTTTTTAGATTCATTATGATATTGAGAGGCGTACGTGACACTAATGAAGTATAGTAGAACAACTTCAATCAGAGTTAATTCATCAAAAGCAAGCAAAGAGGCCAAACTAATATTGGGCGGGCGAGAAAACTTATCTCCAATAAAGACAGATGTTATGGGTCACAATGACCCCCACCGCCCTTCTAGGTATAATATATTAAAAAATTGCGTAACAAATATTACGGAACTATCTTTACGTCTCGGTAAAACGTACGTCAAAATGCACTAAGTCGTAACATTTTAAAAGAATCAAATCATAAATAAGTAGTTAAATTTTAAGTTGAATTCGAAGAATGGGTCAAAATGACCTCTTCCGTCCTAATGTTAACGCAGACTAAACTTTCGTAGTTAGCTTTTTCGGAAGAAAATCACAGATGAATAATTAGCAGCCTCCGGGACAAAGCTGCAGACATTATGCGTACACCTTGTTACAAAGGCCCAGCAAATACCCCGAGAAAAATCAAGAAAATGGATGCCATCACTTTTCGTTTCAAAATTTAATTTTTTTTCTGCGAACGATACGCTGTGGTAGGGATATAGAATGATAGATTTACGTACCCTCTGCCACACGACGAAAGGTAACTACTAGGATATACTTGTAGACATTAGATAGAGATGTAGAATTTGACGGAATTTCCTTGATAGTAAGAATATTTATTATACACCAAAGAGAAATAGTATTTGAGCAAAGCTATTTGAGCCCATATTGATCAAGTTTTTAATAAAGATGGATTAGTAGAATTCGTTGTTATATTGCAAAATATATATTTTGGAAAAATCTGTCGTAATAATTGAGTTAAGGGGTAATTTCTGCGAAGTAAAATAAGGATCTTTATTAATTATGTAGCCCACCACGGAGGGAAGTAGTATACAAACTCAGTTCTTTCCACAATATATGTTTGTAAAATTTGGTTGAATCTTTTAGATCCAAAATGTTCGCACATAAGTCAAAATGTACTTTTTTATGAAAATATCATACCTAAATAACGATATTGTGGAGTCATTCATGAGTCTTCTAACTAGCGGTGGGTTAAGGTGTCCTAAAATTTCTCTCCTAATGCATTTTCCTTTAGTTCATGACAGCCAACAACTTTTATTTCCCTTTGTCTTTTCCATTGAATCCTACCTTCAGTTTCATTCTTTAGCAAGCCAATCCGGAGTTCTAGGAATCCGCAGAAATTACTTCATTGATAAAAAGTACTCATAAAGCCCTCCTGAGACCGAAGGAGGAGGCGCTATATTTTATCATTGATTAATTTATTTGTTTACTATATTATATTTCAGGTATTGCTTGAATTACGTCATTTTGAAGTGAGTTTAGTGTACCTTGTATTACAAAATTTTGTTTATATTTTTCATAATACTCAGAAGTACTATACTATTTGAGTACGGGCTCCCGGATAGCCAAGCGGGTAACGCTTTCGATTTTGGTGAAAGTGGTCCCGGGTTCGATTTCCGGTGGGAGCCAGGGTACAAAATGACCTTAGCTATCGAAGCACCTTGAACAATAATACTACTACCATTTGAGAAGTATGAGAGCATAGTAGGTTAAGGATAAAGCAAGGAATAAACCTGTATTGTAATTTCTCATGGTAGCATCACAGTTTTTTACAATTCATTTGTTAATAACAATTTAATTATACTATAAAATATAACTTTTAAATACCTAATGCTATTTATAATATCGATATTATGTATAATTATTGTTATTGAAGGTCGGTATACCAAACTTGGCGTCCCTGTTCATTAATCATTATTTTAATTTTAATATTTTTTAATGAATATTAGTTTTTTCGGGCACTAACATTTCAGATATTTTCTTGTTTAAGAAAATTATTGTTACATAATTATTAAATTTTAGTGCTATTTAATTTTATTGCTCATATGAACTTTAACACCTAGAATCGTAGATAATCAGCAGCAAGTTTCTAAAAAGAATCTGAACTAGTTCAGTTGCTATTCTCACGTTTTCCTCCATCAATTACTTTCGCGGAATCTCGCTCAGAGCCTCCCCATCGGTTTCATCCTCCTCTCCTTGATGTGCAGTAACCAATCCCGTAATGGGATACAGTCTCCCTCGCCCACAAAGAGGGAATCAATCGTGATCTCTCGGAAGTCGTCGCCATCTTCCGTTAAATCCGATCTCGTCGGATGCGTTGCGCACGTCCACGCATTTCACGCTCCATGATTATCCCATAGATGGCGGAAAAATACCCCGTCCTTCATAAAGAAGTGCTTCGGAGCGAACACCTCCGGGTCGTAATCCGATAAATTGTGTCCGAGCCGGGCTTTGCCACGGACCGCGCTCTTCATCTGTTTTTAGTGCGCACGCGATGAGCGCGTGTATCCTGTCCATCGCTTTCCTCCCTTCTTCTGTTTTTCCCTCCCTTTCTCCGCGTCATAAAACCCCCTAAACACTTACCCTTTTCTTTGATTGATGGCAGCGATGCGTCACCGTTTTGAGTATCCGACTGTCACGAAGGACACGCGCACGCTTTTGCGAAAACACGGCATCGCTTCCTTTTCGCTTTCAATTTTTTCTCGCTCGCCAATCCCCCATTTTCGACGCCCACGGTACTTCTTGTTTGCGCCTCTACTGGTGGGGTGGCTGGTGCTTGATCTTTCGACGTGGGATCGCGCTTTGGTTATGTCTAGAGAGAGGCTTTCATTACCTTCGTCATCGGTCTTTCAACGGTTCCAGCTCACAGCATTTTCTGTGTTTTACATTTACATCTACATCTGGACGATACGTGCCTGCTTTCGGCGTGTAGTAGAGGATGCATGTAGGATTCACACTTTCTGGCGCCCTGTGGCGGAGTTATCAGGCCGCACCCTGCTACACTCTCTTCCCGTAATTGTCAAAGGTCCGCTTTTGTGACATCAATGTTTAGAGTATTCTCTAATGGGACTGCAGTAAGATCCCGCTTAACGCGCGGGGGTTTGCGTGGTTTTCTTGGGATTCCCCGAAATCGGACGCGGTATTGGGATTCCCAGAAATTGCGCATGATTTTGATAATCCAAATTAATTAGCACTTCTGAAGATGTGGAACAAAAGGAACTTTCAACGGATTTTCTGAAAAAAAGTTTAGCCACTATAATGGAAATTATGCATCAGCTTATACAAAATTATTTAAATTTTGACAGAAGTTCAAAGGCAAGACGAAGTGTAATTGATGCTGTCTTGCTATAATCAGCTGCTAACTGAACGAGACAGGAAAATGCAAACGTCACGACGTTAGACGACTTCTTTACAAAAAAACGAAAGATGTCAAATGAGGAGAGCCTTCCTCATACAGATCGATATCCGAAATAAAAAAGTATATAATTAATGTAATAAGGAATTATTGAACGATAAATGTCACAAAATGAAGCAAAATACTGATATGTATTTTTATTCTGTATTCTTTTTCACTTATCCTTATTATTTACGTACTAAGACGTCCTCGTTTAACACTTTCGTTTAGCGCTCGAACTAATTGGAACGTATTCCCCGTGTTAAGCGGGGTCTTGCTGTGCAATATCTTGAGAGTTTTGAAATGTGGCTATGGAAGAAGATGATGAGAGTGAAATGGAAAGACAAGGTGAGGAATGATCAAGTTTAGGAACGGATTGAGAAGAAAATATCAATCATTAACACGATCAAGAGAAGGATGGCAAAATGGTTGGGACACGTCAGGAGGAATGACTGCCTATTGAGTAGGATTATAGAAGGAAAATTAAGAGGAAGACGAGTTTAATATGCTAACAGATTTGCGGGAAAACAAAACTTACCAGGAAATGAAAAAGCAGGCCCAAAATAGATAAGTTTGGAAATGTTAAGCTGCAACCTGTCCCAGGGCAGAACCATTCTGATGATGTTCTCTAATGACTTATAATTGTATCTTAATTATGACATACAGCACACGGAAGTTAATGAATTCTTTGGAATGGAGCAAACGGGAAAAACCCAAAATTTCTCCCAAATTCCAAGGATTCGTCCCTTTCTTCCTCTGTTTTAAGACTGGTGCAGATTGAAAAATACTAATATAACGAATGTGTTTTTTTGTGGAATGCCATTTAATAAATGAGAAAAAATAAACTTCATATTTTCCGCACCATTTCATCTCACCAACTGACCGGTTTACGCCTTCCAGTCATTATCCGGCTGGTATACGAGGTCGAAAATACGAAGTCTTGTTTTTCATTTACGAAAAATATTACTTCGCTAATCTAATGAGCATTGAGTCTCTTTCACATTGAATGTAATTTCCTCATATTATTTCTTATCCTTATAAGTAGCTGATTTTGCGTTTTTTTTTTTCTATGAGGAATAGGTGTGTTTTGCGAGAGCAATCCACAAAAGGTCCTAATCTGACGCGCGTCTTGTGGCTACTGCCTGACTTGCATACCATCTGAATCCGGCCACGGATGCCAAATTCAATTACTCTAAATTTTTTACTATTGCGTATCGCCCGCGAAAAAATGAATCTTTGAAAGGCCCCGTTCTATCTTACTATCCTGCAAATTAGATCAATCGATAAGCTGTCTTATCTATAAAGTATTATTATTATTCCCTTACAGCGTAAACATTTCGCAGTCAGTTGGTCTGTTGTAGTAGAAAAGGATTTATTCTAATACTAAGAAAATTATAGTAAGATTTAACTTAATAAGGATTTCAAGATAATCGATTTAATTAAACTTGATAACAGTAACATCTTAGAAGTAAGAAAACTTCGTAACTTCCACGGCAGATTGGCTGGTGTTGTTTTGTTAACTAGTTGACAGTTGGTACCCCTGAGGTCAATAATAATCTGCTGTGTTATTGCTGTGTAAGTTACGAAAAAACACTTCGTAACTTACACAGCAGTTAAAGTTTCTTTTAACCTTTTTTTTAACGTAAAGTTTTTTAAATGTGTGTCAAATTTCACGAGTACTCTGAACAGTAAATTCTATAAGAAAATCTCGAACTCTAACGCTTACCTTAATACAAGACTAATTTTGATAACAATAAGAATGACGACGGCCGAAACCGAATAAGAATTTTGTGTAGGATCTATTAACTTCATTCATAAAGGTGTAGCATGAGCTAAAATATATCGCAGTCGGTAGGATTCGAACCTACGCTCCCAGAGGGAAACTGATTTCTAGTCAGTCGCCTTAACCACTCGGCCACGACTGCCTCACGATTTAACGTCCTAATCTTTAGTTTCTCAATGGCCGTCCACCATGATAATATGTGTGAGAATGGCACTCAGGTGTAGGATATGGAATCAGTGGGTATGATAATCAGCATAATTGTATATTAAAATATCGCATATTAGTTAGGTGTGATCTTCTATGTTTGTTATAGCAATTTTATTGCTCCGAGCTGATGATAGAAAACAGTTCTTTCGCATTCGCAGTTCATACAGATTACGTGCTTAACGGGCGAGGAACGGAAGCTGTAAAAAAGATGGTAAACGTCCTCCGTGGTTTTTCCCTGGCGAGTGGACTGAGGTGTCAGGGGGCGGACACACGGAGTGATGTGTGACGGTCATGAGGTTCCTCGGGCCCTATCTTCCTCCGTTATTTATTACGTCCGCCCCGAGCTCCAGATTGACTTGCCGCCACCCACGGAAGCCAGGGCTTCTCTTCATTCGCAAACTGTCTTTTCTCCTTAACCACTTTGGGGGATAAATGACGCGAAAAATAAAATATGCAGTAACTTACAAAGATGGGAAGCAATTGATCTAATTACAGATACAAAATATACAGGAAAATAGATCGAGATGACGGCATAATTCTGTGAGCGTATAATGGCCGATGAGGTATGCCNATTTTAAAAATTAATTTGAGAGTAGTTCAAAGGAAAATTGTTTTAAATGCCACCCAATTGGCAAGTTTCTATTTGCGCTCCTTTATTTTACCTGCTTTCTCTTGGCTTCCTTCAGTACCTCTCACATTCTCCTAACAAGGGCTGACTTCAAACGGTAAGCAAGTGAGTTGCCTCAGGGCAGACAGTAGACGGGGTGGAACATTGCTGTTTAAGACTAGAATGACGCAGCTTTTTCTCAACTTAGCTGCGTTAGGTCCTTATGGGATGCATTTGAAAAAATGAGTGATTAAATGTAATCCAGAAGGGCGCAATATTTGTCAGATTAGCTAGGTAGTCGTTTGCAAGCCGAATGTCTTCTAACGAAGAGAAAAAGCTATGTATATACGACATTTGGGGTCAGATTTCCTGTTTTTCCCACCGTTTTCAGCAAATAACTTAATAATTTCAGTTTTCTACGTTTCATAATTTAAAATTAGACATCAAATGTGGAAAATTAATCGAGAAACAAGTTAAAATTAATAACAGAAAAGTAAGTAGTGATATTTTAAAAGTCAAAGGTCCAGAAAAGTTGAACCCTCTATGAAAGAGAGACAGGGGAGGCCGGAACCTCCTACTTCAGGGTAGCTGAAAGTCTAAAGCCGTCCCTGTACATCACCTCAACCACTGTTTAAATCCATCCATCTCTTGCGCCGAAAGCACTGTGAAACATCCCTTTAACACGTTCACTGCGGATCACTCCACCGTTGGAGTGATAAATGCATTGAAAATGGAGGTATCCGCAGTGAAAGTGTTAATATGTACAGCAAAAACACCCTGAATCATAAAAAATCTTTCGAATCAGCCAAATACCTATTTCGTTCTCAGACCATCTTCAGGGGTAGGGAGTGAAGACATCCCTTAACCCTTTAATACATGATGTTTCACGTCACGTTTAGGCTCACATTTACTCATTGCTTTGGTATCATACCTATTAGTGTGTCGCGATGCTGCTACAACAGCTGGATAGGTGTAACAGTTTTATTTCTCTTTATGTACAGGATAGCAGAAAGTGTATCTTCAATTCCTACCAAATATTTTCGACTAGGGGATACCGTTGAAGTCGGTAAAATGTATACCAAATTGAGTACCGCAACAGCATCACGCCAGCACAAAGTAGTATGAAACCTAGCTCATTGTGCGACTCCGCAGTGCGTTTTTCTATTTTTTAGAAAGGGAGAGGGAGTGTAAGATCCCAAATGGACTGCTTCCATTTTCTCTCGCGCCCGAAAAAAAAATACAGCGGAGAAAAATCTTCGTTGCCTTAGCAACGAAATTGTTTTCGATTTCGATTTTTTCCCTTTCTCTCTAATCTTCCTCTCTGCAAATCCAACCTCTCCCTTCCTCCTATCTCTTCCTTAACCTTTACATGTTTGTATTGGATATCTAATCAGAGAAGAAAAGAAGGCTGAGTAGCAAGTCGCATGGGCCCGCAATTCTCTTTGAAACCCGAGTGAAATTGGTAACTCAAAATCGTGGATTTGAACTGGAGTGGAATCTAGAATTAAACCTAAAAACGGGTGATTTTACCAAACGTACGGTTAACTTCAACGAAAAAACCGTAATTATAATCTACGGAAGAAGCCTTAAATATGTGGAATTCGATAACTGGGCAGAAATAAATTCACTTGGTCATTATTCCACTTAAATTTAATAACACGATCGGTTTCGGACAACTCTGTCCTTCTTCAGGCTCCGCACCGGTTGCGGTATTAAACTGCGGTAGAACTGTCCGAAACCGATCGTGTTATTAATTTAAGTGGAATATTGACCAAGTGAATTTATTTCTACCCAAAACCATAATTCTTGAGCCGGAAACGAAACCTGAATCATTTTATTCCTGGCTTATTTTCAGTAACATAGAACTCTCTGCCTGGAGGAATTCCCATCAAACCTGTTGTCCAGAAAGTAGGTTAACGAAAAAGACTATTTAGACAACTACAGTGTTCAGAAAGTTTATTCAGACCTTCATGAATTTGTATATACTAATATTTTCGTATTACCGGTAATCTATGAGAGACAGATTAGGGTTCTTGAGGCGAATTGTTTACATGTATAATATTGTATATGTGTATAGTAATGTACAGGGGGTCCAGGAAGATTCGCTACAGTAGGTTTGCTACTGACGTTTCGCTGCAAAGAATTTTCGCTACAAAAAAGTTCGCTACAAAGAATTTTCGCAAAAAACAGCTTTGTAGCGAAAAATTCTTGTCACAAGAACGCTTCTGTAGCGAAATATGTTTGTCACGAAAACGCTTTGTAACAAAACTTCATTCATGAGCTAAAATAAATCGCAGTCGGTAGGATTCGAACCTACGCTCCCAGAGGGAAACTGATTTCTAGTCAGTCGCCTTAACCACTCGGCCACGACTGCCGATGAAAAATTTAATAGTTAAATGATTAAAATAAGCCAAGCCTTTTGAATTTAAATGAGAGGTTGATTTAATTAATTCTTAATATGGATATCTAAAATGCAATTATATTGAATGTTATTTACGTTATTTCTCATCAATATTTTATTCCCTACATTATACCATTGGCTTATTCCAGGAGGGAGTGGGAGAAGGGGAGATAGCTTCTCCCCTTGGTGACCTTGTGTACTAGCAATTTTCCTAGGATCTGACGAGTGGTAATAGTAATAGCATAAAAATTCAAAATTATATTCAGATAATAAACTGAAAGTGAACAGATGTCTCGTCAGGTACAAAATGATTATAAAATTATACATAGTGATNTAAAATGGTAATAAAAGTTATTGTAGTATTCTATTTTGATACTAAGTACCTCTTTAAATCTTTATATTTAGCTTTAATGGGAAAAATCACTTTAAAAAACTAATATCTCGATTCACAGTTTATCGACTAAGGATAAAATAAGGCCTCTTTTTCCATTCTGTAATAATTTATGGACTTAGCATAGTCTAGTTATGAGATACGCTTGTTTTGTATGGCAAAGTTTGAGTCACAGAGTAATTAAAAAAAATTAGTTTGGAATCTGGAAGTCTCATATACTAAGAGCTTAAAGCATCAATGTCACTTAAATTGTACACTTACATCGTAAAAGCCAAACTAAACTGGTTCTTCTTTGTTTTGACTGAGCAAATGTCTACCAATACTGATTTTATTTGGAAGTAGTGGATCGACAGCTTAATAACATAAAATTTACATTAACTATCAAATTGAATTAAAGAAGAGTTTTCTCTAAAAATGAAACCGTATGAAGATCAAGAGCAGGATCGTGGAAATGTTAGGACTCCGTTGGGGTTAATTGGCGACATATTACGTATTTATATCGAGGGCACAAATATCAACTGATTTATATCAATATTTGGGTATACCGCAAGATTCAGATATTAGGTGTGGAGGTTGTTTTTTATTTCTCTAATTTTTTTAAATAATGTGTTAGTTTAACTATGCCTCGCACGCATCTAAAGCCGATTCTGTTTTTGCAAGCCCGCTCCTCGCGTCGTCTTTGGCCGCATGCGGCCTGAAAGCCGCTGATTCATTATTCTTGTTTTAATTAAGTCCTGTGAATGGGCCTCACTTTGTTATTTCCTTAAGTAAATATTATCTCTAAACATCCGGTGCTGTTTGCGAAGGCCGGACTTTGCGTCGTCGAAGGCCGCGCGCGGCTTGAAGTCGCCAATTCTTTCGCCTTGCCTTATTTAGTTCAGCCTTTAGTTCGTTTAAGTCAGTATATCTCCTTGGATCTATTTCATAGGATTAGCCCGACTTTGGTCTTCTTTATCGCTAATAGTAATTTCGCTTGTATTTTCCTCATTTTCGGGCTGCATTTGTTAGCCGATTTTCAGCCGAGGGCCTTGATTTTGAAGGCGAAAGCCGGACTTTGGGCCTCCCGAAAAAATCCATTGTTATGGGAGGCACGCGTTGATGCCGACTCCCCCCTCTTAAAAGAGCCGTGCTAAAAAATCGATGCGTCTGCGAGTGGGAGAAAAAGTGCGGGCGTCCAATGGGATCGCTTCGTTTCCTCCCGCCCGCACCAGCCAATGGGAACAGCCGGTTTCTTTCTGCTTCCCTTTTTTCCCGTGCGTGGGCGGGAGAGATTTCTCCAGGGAGTGGGAGGATCGTAAAACATGGAGGGCTCAAAAAAAGAATAAAAGCTCTTTAAAAAAAGAAGCCCTTCCTCCAACATGGTAGCCGGGAAGATGGCCCTTTTTCTCCGTTCTCTTTCCTTCGTTGGGTGTGTGATGAACATTCTTTTACGACCGCCCCTCTAACTCCCCGTAATTAAACGTGTTTCTGTGGAAATGGTGGAATCCGTTGGAAGCGAATGAAACCGAAATGAATTGTCGCCCGATCGGCCTTCATATTGCGACCGTGGAAATATGTCGGGGAGTCGTTAATTGAATCGTTTTCCTTTGGAAAATATATGTATTTGTCATTTTATTCGGAGGCGGGATTCCCCCCATCGGATTTTTCCCGGAAACCGTCTAGGGATCTGTACTTCCGTTAAAAGGGCTGTTTTTTAATCAAACAGTAAAATGAAATGATGAAAGACGATAGAACGAATCGATTCAAAAATTCATTTTTTCCGCGAACGATACGCGAAAGTAACCGATTAGGAAAGTAGAGTCATGCTGCATGCACTCCCTGCCTAAAGGCAACTTGCAGGGTACATATGTTGATCTAGAAATAATGCACAATGGTAAAATAAAATAAAGCAACAAGGAGCAGGTTTTTGGTCCTTTAGCTGAGGCTCCCATCCATTATTATTATTATTATCCTTTAATGGCGAGGTTAGACCCGAATGGGCTTCTCCTCCACCTAACCTCTTCTATTATTCTACATTGGTATTTTCTATTTCTAAAAAGAATTTACAACAAATTTAAAATTCACAAAAAAAAAGATTTTGTCGGGGGATTGGGGGAAGATCCATTGGGGGATGGTGTAAATTAGAATGTGCTTAGGAAATCCTAATACCATTCTTTTGCAAATTTTTATTGAGGCGCAGTTAATCCTTGCCACCGGAACATTATTTCACTTGTAAGGTTTCTGTATATAATAAGAATAATATTAATAATGAAGGCTATCCATTACTCAAGGTAATTGACAGAAATACCATTGATAATTCAATATTTTGTTCATTCTTGCTGCTGTGATGTGATTGATTTTTCTATGGTTCGTACATTTATGCATTATATAACAAGATTAGCACATTTTGCTCTGATTATTCCATATATACGTCTAAGGATTTACACCCCCTGTTTACATTTTGCAGACCTTTGGTGCAATCTCATAATTAGGTCGCCTAAGGGTTGACCGAAAAGTTGAAGTATTTTAACAACTTATGAAAAAATCGCTAAGATATGTATGGAAACTCATTTTAAATGGAACAAAAATACACAAAATAGGCATGTATCTATTAAAACCGTGTGTTATGAGGTATGTGGGTAATAAGTTAACGATATCAATAAGTTTAATGTAAATGATACTCTTCTCTCTTGGGTTTGACCTTAGCATACATGATCTAACATATCATCACAATTATTAAAAGAGTTTGTTACATTCGATTATATTCGTAGTTAACACAGGTCAATAATTATCGAAGCACCTTATGAAAGATAGGCCTGCAGCTTTCGCGTAATGTATCTTATAGCCAAACCGGCCCTGTTTATAACTCAACTAATAATTTAGTTTATCTAAACAGTAGAGTATGTGTGCGGAGAAAAGTTCAGGCTGCCGTCTGCATAACTGGTTAAGTATATAGACCCCATTAATATAGTATGTCCTGCTTTGGTATACCTTAGTCTTATCTTATTCATAATCTTCGAGAGGAACCCCTCGTCGTGCCCGTAGTGCGATTTTACTACTTTTTACTTGTTTATTTGCAAATTACTATGTAATATCACGCGGGAAAGTCTTGGAAGATATGTGGGACAGTCACACTATCTAAGGGTTTTATCTCAAAAACCCGGATAGAATGGGTTTGGAGGCATTTATCTGACTTTCAATTCCTAAAAGTATATTAGACAGGGGCGCACCTAGAATTTTCGCTTTGGGGGCTGAAGTTAAGGATTGTAGCCAATAATATCTTGAGCTCCTTCCAATTTACGATGTCATGTGAAATAATCGATTCGTAGTCGTAGCAGTATTGTTAAAAGTGCTTCGGTAGCTTAGGTTATTTCGCACATATGGCTCCCACCGGGATTCGAACCCGGGACCGCTTTCACCAACGTCGTACGCGCTGCTCACAGGGCTAACCGGGAGCCCATAATTGATTCTCATCATAAGAAAGTATTGTTTGTAAAAATATGTTTTAATCTTACAAATATTTGTTAATAAGGCGGTTAAAAATTTGGTCCCGAATAAAATATTTGTAGAAATTTCGGGGGGGGTTAAGGGTTAAGCCCGTCAGCTACCCCCCGGGGTGCGAGCATAATGCTTGGATGTCCAGAAATAAAAGAATCAGCAAGCAGACTTCTGTATCTTGCTGTAGATCTGTTTTAAACTAACGCGAGAGCTGGAATGTTTTGCTAGTAAAATAACGCAGAGAAGTAAATCAGAAATGTCAACGCATGCATCGCACCTCAAGATCGATTGGCTTCTAATATTGGTTTGCGATGGAGCGGTTGCCAAATCCTGAGGGCGTCCATCGTCCTTCGCACGACGCCGTCTGCAAGTAGACTGAATCACCAGGCGAAGAGGACGTTGGGGGAAGAGGGGAAAGGGCCGAGGGTGGGTCAGCTGCCGGACTCTAAATCACTGGAAGGGCAAAGGGACGTGGGGATGGTTTGAAGGACCGTCGTGTGGGGGGAAGGGTGTGAGGGGATGCAAGGAGGAATTGGCTGAAGATGGAAAGAATGGAAAGACAGCGATAACGGAAAAAATGCGATGTTCGAGAAAAGTCAAGGATATAGAGAGAGGAAACGGATTGGGAAGAAGTGAAGCGACAATAGAGGATGGAAATACGATTTGAATGGAAATGAAGGAAATTAAGTAACATATTAAGGGCATATTCTATCTCATGAGGACTGAAAATTATTAAAGTTTACATCTCAGTTACCAGAGCGAGGTTGCGAGGCAACTGCCTCAGGCTGCAGCGTTAGCTGAGTCGGAATTTGGCACGAATGTCTCAAACCAAAAGGAATAAGTAGTGAATGAGGTGTAAATGTAAGAAGTGAAAGAATGAATATCCATTGCGTACTAAAATAATTAGATGCAATATACAGTTGTGATGAATGAATGGTAAATTGTTTCAGGTATTCATCAATATCCATCCCATTGTTGATTTTTTCATTAAATATAGATATCCATGAACGTTGTGGAATAAAATGCAGCAAAGTAACGTAACTTAAAGGCATTTTACGCTCTGATTATTGAGATCTTAATTGAAACAGGAAAATATAAAAATGAAGATTAACTACCGTTGCTTCAGTGTGGCCACGAATCTGAGGTCTATACTATGTATTACTCTTATTTGGAGGTTCCTGAGAATAATTTTAGTGTTTCATAATATGTCAATTATTTTAATAGTTAAATATCCTGAAAAACTACTTCTGTTAGTATATACTGAGCTGCTAGCCAAAAACTTAATCTTCGACCTTTCGTTAGAGACCTCCTCGTATCCTATCTCGAATGTTCGTCTATTGACAACCTAGGTTGACGTCACTCCACTTTGCTCTCGTTCCGTTCCAACGCTATGACGAAGGAGTTTTTCTTTTAAACGTCGGTTATCTCTGCTACGTCTTCGAATTTGTTTCGTGGCAATATCAGCTCTGACCCGAACATTTATAGCATTTTAACCTTCTAGAGCAGCATTTCCTGTATTCGTCATAGCGACATTTTTGTCTAAGAACTCGCTAAGAGGCGCATGATCCAATAAGGAAACTTGTCCAGGCTAGCACCAGATTGTGCATTATATGCGAACTCTACATTAATATTTGAAGACATAAAAATAAGCTTAAATTATCTTTTAAGTATTCAGGCGTCAGCAAAAGCATGAGATGCAGGATGAGCTAATTCACTTTGTGGAGGGAATTTTTGAGATAAGGAAGGAATGAAAAAATTATTCATCTACATCTACACATGTATCCTGCAAGCCGCCTTTCGGCGTATGGCAGGGTGTGCATGCACCATGATTCTACTTCCCTAATCGATTACTTTCGCGTATCGTTCGCGGAAAAAATGAATTTTTGAAACGACTTGTTCTAGCATCTTTTTCTCTGATTTCTCTCTCAGAATCAGAACGGCCTATGTATGGCCTATGTATATAATATCGGCTACATATTCCAAGAATGTATGTACCTTCTGTGAACTTGTTAAGTAAATTCAGTCTTTAAGTCATCTCTTTATAGAGACTCCCATCCTGCGTTCTGAAGAATTTTGGTAACATTCACTGATTTTTCGTAGCAATTCTTCAGAAAACGTATCGCCTTTCGCTGTACTTTTTCTAATTCTCGAATTCAACCCTTTTCGGGAGGATTCCCGCATACCCGAGGTGAGTTCTGACCAACGAAACGTAACATCGCTCACAGAGTTTTTCTCCTCTTACTATGGACTATTATTGCAGACTAATCGAGTGAGTTCGTCAGAAAGATATCTTTCTACTGATAATTTTGCAAGAGATTTGTTGTGGCAAATCACGTTAAACGTGGTTCAACATGCAAATGTGTAAAACTAAATATATACTCATGTCAATGTTGCAGATATTGAGTGTGTTTTCTAGGCATATCCAAAGTATGGAAACTGCATTCAGATGTGGTTGAAAGTCTCTATTTCATCAGGTTTAGAGGATGTTATCAATGATAACTTTTAATCGTTGCTCTTTTATTTTCATTTCGCTGTAGATTCTCCTTTAATTACTATGTGCGCAGTGATGTCATTTTGTACGTCGAAAACAATTGCCAGCTGAGCGCGTTTCTTTATTTACAATTAACGAACTATGCCCTTTACTTTCGAATTTTTGGTCCACTTAGGACCATGGATGATGATGATAATAAATTACGTCTTTTTAAGGGCACTTTGCACTAATTCAGAATATTTGCTCTATTAATGAAACTAATCTTCTCCAACGAGATTTGGTGGAATTACATCAGAAATGAAATAATAAATATAACTTTTACTTTCCACAAATATATTTTTGGCTTTGTTACCAATGGTTTCGATCTTTCAGTTCATCGTCAGGCTTAGGAATGCAAAAAAAACTCTCTCCTTAGAGCCAACACATCCTCTTTAAGCGTTTGTAAAGTAATTGACAGCGATAAGAAGTGCAAAGAAGAAATATAATTTGGGCACAAAAACCTATCTGCAACTAGGAAAAGAGGGGTTCAAAAACATGCGGAACCTACGTATAATGAATAGTCTAAAGCAGGGATGGCGAACTTTTTGCAGCAAGAGTGCCATAATTAATAAATATAATGGACTTGCGTGCCAATGAGGTGCCAAATCATAGCGTGAGATGCTGATATTACATATTTTAAAGTGTCAACGATGTAATTGAAGTAAAAAATCATTAATTATCATTCCTAATGAGTAGAATACATCAATCCATACATTATCTATTCTGGGACTTAATTTTTTAATGAAAATATATAACAAGGATAGTGCCATCGGAGTCCCACGTGGCAAAAACGTTCTTTCGGGTGCCAATTTGGGCACGCGAGCCGTAGGCTCGCCATCCCTGGTCTATAGCACAACTGAAAAGGAAATAAAAAATATAGTATCACTTTACAATGGTGCTGGAAGACAGTGAAATTGTGTTTAAAAATCAGGGAATGACTCAAGGTTTAACATGTCAAAAATGCAATGCTTGCGTTGTAATTGCATCTCCAGTCCGAAGAACCATCTCTGTATTAGATACAAAGAGTTAAGGAATTGAAGGAGAGATCGTTATTTCGTGGTAGCTTAGAACGGAGGACAGATCACCCGCCCGGAAAATCGGAGACCCGGTTTCGATTCCCTGCAGCGGCAGACTTTTTCTCCCTCATTACTTCATCTAATCGCCTAATTTATGAGATCCCAGAAGGTGCCATTTCCCCTTTTTAAACCGTCTGTTTTCATCCATTCTTTCGATTCCATCGCGAAGCAAATCTCATCGAGTCGGCAACAGCTATGGCGCGGATGCTGCGTCCCAAGCATTTTTAGATTTATCAGTCCCCCGTAGGGCACACGTCCTCCCCCAGATACGGGCCCGTGCCATTGGTGCATTCTCATCCCCCGCCCTCCGCGTGACGGGGACACGCGTGCATGAAAAAAAAGGGGGAGTGGTTTTTGGTGAGGGATGACAGTGGTATGGGTTCCGAAAGGTGCACGGGTTGGGTAGGGGGGAGTTAAATGGGTTCGGCCACGTGCTTCGTTAGCCTAGCAGATGCACCTCTTCCTAGCGAACCCTCCACACTTCCCATCACACTTCCCTCTTTTTTTCTCCCCCGGGAGCAGTTTAAAGAGTGGAAATAGTCGCTCATTTCACATGTGTCCTCCTCATTTTCTGGCACGGCCCTTAAAACTTTCTTCCTCTCTTCGGCTGGCGTTCTTCAGGAGATGTCTTACTGTTTTTTTAGTGCCCGGCGCGAAGTGTCTGCAAAGCGCGGGGCTTCAGGGGGTGTTTGTTGCTCTAATCCTTCCTCAAGTTCCCGCGAGAGAAAATTGATTTTCGATCTACAGCATCGGCTTTAGACGTGTGGCCTCCCTGCAACGACGGAATCAGGCTTATGAGCTATCGCAATTCTTAATTGTTGAAATATCCTGATTCGTTTTTATTTTAACAATCGTGGCATCGATTGTCGTTACTTTTATTGTTTACTCAACAATGGACGATTTCTGTTTTCAATTTTTATTTTTGAAGGCGTTCATGATTTAAGCCGCCTCGTTTGTGGGTCCGCCCTGAGCCGGATGCCTCTCTTGCTAACTAAAATTTGCTCCATGTAATTGCTTTGTTTTTCAGCTTTGGCCATTTCCGAAGAAGGCTTACCGTATATTCAGGATCCCTTTATACCTTTTAATTTCATTTTCTATGGGGTTTACAACCATCAGTAAAGGTCATATGCGGTCTATTTATACGTTGTTGATGGGATATGCGATTGTACTGTTGCGCTGTATATAGTAATTAATTTGCAAATTTCTCAACCCATCGTCGATACTATGCTAGCAGGCTATGATGAGGTAGAGGACGAACTTTTGTCTGAACAAATATTTCTGTAAATATTGCAAATTCTCTTAAAATTTTATTTTAGGCCCCATCCGGAATATGCCGCGAGTATATGGGACCGAGCGGATGAAACGAATGCTCGCGAACTCGAGAAGGTGCAGCGCAAAGCGATACGATTACGTTATACGTTACGCAAATACTCTCAGACGCAGGTTGGGAATGTTAGAAAGATAGGAGATTGGAAGCTAGGCTACGATTGCTTGATAAATTCAAAGAAATTAAATTTGTGGAAGACGTAAATAGTATTTTGTGACCCCCCCGCAACGATCCAAATATGAACGTAAAATAAGAGAAATAGATCTGGTCGTTTTAGTGACTCCTACTTTATGCGAACGACACGCGATAACAAAAAGTTTAAGGCGCAACTCGAACATTTAGTGTTTACACCCCCTGCCACTCGCCGATAGGCGGCTTGCAGGGTATCTATCTAGATATAGATGTATTTCATAGTAACATCCTACCTTTGAAGGTTTTTACACCTTTGAAGTGTAACCATGAGAACTAAACAAGAGTCGATGATTAAATAAACATCTACGAAAAAAAACTGCGTGCTGCATTTCGGCGAGTGGCAGGGGGTGCATGCACCTTTAGATTATATCCTATTCTATTACTGTTGCGTATCGTCAGCAAAAAACGATCACTTTTAGCGACTCGTCATCATCATTGTAATTCTGTCCTAGGACAGGTCTCAATGGTGCCGTTGTCCCCAAGCATTTCTATCCTGTGCATTTTCTTTCATATTTTGATATTTCTTTCCTCTCTTTAAATCGGATAGCATCCGAAATTTCCTTCTTCCTCTTCCTCTTTTCCCATTGATCTTTCCTTCAAAAACCTTCTTCTGTAGGCAGTCTGTTCTTAGTATGTGGCCTATCCAGCTTGCTTTCCTTTTCCTTATACTTTTCATGATGTCTCGTTCTTCTCCAACCAACCAACTTTAGCAGCTAGTCTTTGACAAAAATATACTAAAAGCAGAAATTAATGTTTGTTGTCGATATTCCTTTGGCGTGATATTTTGCTTTAGCTAAAGGATCATTTTAGCGAATTTCTGGCATATGCTGCATTGGTTGTATAGGAATTCATATTATAGCAATATTACAGGTACTTCATAGTTCGGCAAGTCTGGACAAGAGCGTGGGATGTTACTATTGGGGTTCTTTCGGCACGTATTCGCTTCCTTTGTGAGTTCGCGATGAGGGAAAGCGCCTGTCCATTTGGTCAGATCCGTAATCACGTTGACAGACTCTCTCGACAGCTCCGTTCCGAACTGAAGGAAAGGAATGGAGTTCATTCAGAATGAGTAAGAAGTTGCCACCGAATAACCTTTTTCTGCTGTACCGGTTTTATACTTGTATTTGGTTTACTTGTTTAGACACCCTTAGACAAAATAATAGGGCTGCTTTAATTGTTGAATTCTTCCGTTACTTTTCTACGATCTCTTTCAGTAAAATATTTATCCCGAAGGCCGATTTGAGTTCCACCCACTCTAACCCTAGCAACGGAATGCTTGGAATGGAATGAGGCTTACTGGGAAAGATGAGGAGTGAGGTAGTTTTCGCTTGCTTTCCTCGCTGTAAACAGAACAAGCCCACGTTAATAAAGCGCAGTGGCTCTACGAGTAACACTTTTCGTAGCATTGCATAATGAGGGACCTTAATCAATGCTATTTTTTTGGCATGACTCATTCCTCAGTAGCTTTCATACCATCATAGCCGTGAAGAAGATTGAGACAAAAGTATACATTATTCTTTAACCCCTACCGAAAGACAAATGACAAAAATGATATATTTCATGCATCAAAATATGGTAGAATGCCAACTTATACTTCAGTGGTATTCAGACTATCACAGCGACGAATAAGACGAGAAGTAAATGAAAGGTACGAGTTTCTCTATTCAGTAACAAATGACAAATGAAAAATATTCTATTCCTCAAGATGTGTAGGGTAAACGGCGCACGGAGTGCTCAGTCCCCTCATCCATATACAAGTCATTTAATGCATTTTTTATTGCTTCGATTGAAAAACAGATGTCAGATATGGTTTTCCACCTGGACCAGGTTCTAAACCACAGTTTCATAACTATCATAATAATGTTGTGGTAATAAGGTAGGAATAGTGTTGCAGTATAGTTTCTCTGCGAAATGTCCGGGTGCAGCGAAGAAAGAAATCTCAAAAAATGAGATACATCTACGCATGGAGAATGCGGAAGATCTTATTAAAGCGGAAAATGAAAACGGAAGGCAAATATGGAAAGGAGAAGGAACGTGAGCTGAAACAGCAAATAAGAAGAAACGGATAAAGAAACTTGAGGAAACCTCTTTTTCACGTCTCTTTCTCCATATTGGCCGCTCTGGAATGAGGAGAGAATGGCAGGGATTTCTGTTGCGGAGTAAATTGGAACGTAGGTGAGGCAAGAAAGAGAAAGAAATAATAGGAAGGAAAGGGGGCAGATATGGAAGGGAAAATGAGAGAAGAAAATTCATGAATTAGAGTTCCTTTTTTGTTAGCAACAGCGGTGGATGTAGTTTGACGGTGTGCGGTAAAAAGATTACATTGAGGCTCTCATTGGAAATTCTTAATATAGGAACAGAAAATGACCTTTCTGTTATGGAATCCGTTGAAATCCATATAAAGAACACTTTTATTATTATACCATGGCAAGAAAACGCAAAATATTGGATTGCGAGAGCTATTTACTAATTGCAATAGGTGGTGTGTATATTTTTGTTCATCAAAAAAATTGATACATATTTTACATCGGATTTTTTATGACGTGAAAAGTAGTCCTCTTTAAATAAATAAACCAAGAGTCAATAAAAAAAATTTGAGGGATCAACAAATCCGGTCGATTTTATTAATCATATTGCACCTTTAATCTGCGCCGAAATTTACTGCAAAAGCTGCGCGTGTTAATTTTTTTTCGCGAGTTCATAAACTTTTTAAAATAAAAAAATTGAACATAAGAATAATTAAGAAATAGTTTTATTTGATGATAAACATAGAAAAGAACACTTCTACCGTTACCACAATAAGTTTTACTTTTATACCATGGTTTCGACCCTTCAGGTCACCGTCAGGTTATCAATTTAAATCATCAGTTTTAATTTATTAGGAGTAAAATATTTTTCGTGGTTAAGTAAATTAATATTAATAATATATGTAACCTACCCCTGTTTGCAAATATGACTTGCAAAACAAGAGAGCAAGTCTTTGTTCTTCGTAACATTTGTGCTGTCGATACTTTTGGATGAGGTCTATTACAGAACTAGGTCCTTAGCCAGCAATAGATTCACTTAATTATATATTCGCTCCTGATTGGAAGGGTTCATCATGCACGGGGCAGGTTACAAAAGCCTGAGTGGATATCAACAGTCTCTTCGTTCAGAGGTCGCGCTAAAGTGGCATTAAGTTCTTCAACTTCTCACGGCCAGCGTCGTTACATGGTACTATATTTCAGAGCAGATAACGTCAGTATACCGTACCGACGCCTGACTCACCGAGTTAAATTCGAGTCATTATAATAATAATAATAACAATTTTAATGCGTCACAAGAAATATATTCATTACAAACAGAAACCTTCTTCCTTCTTGAATTGGTGACAATGTCAAACAATTGCTACTAACACTAATAACACGTAGATCATAAGAACACACAAACTTTTTTTAAATCATCTTTTACAAAAAGATAAATTACGTTAACATACATTTCTTGATTACTTTACAATTTCACATCATGATTCACTACTATATAAACAAAAATATATTTTACAAATTTACATAATAACCTTAAAACATATTTAAATGAAAAACACTAATAAAATATAACACATTGCACATATTTGCAGGCTATAATGTTTAAATTTCGAATTTATGCTAAATGAAGGTTTTAATTTAGATATTATAGAATCGTTGCAAAAATGTATTAACCTAAACAAGTGGTGCGGAGATTTGGCAGCCGTGAGCGGTTAATGGCTGTACATTGTTGACTGTTTCGTTCTGTTTCAGCTGATATTAATGCTACTGTGACGTCGATTATTGTTTCGAATCGGTTTAATTGTTGCAGCAAACAACTGCTCAAGATTGTTAAGTGATAATAACAATAGTAGTACTAATAACTTTGAAAAATGAGAAACCAGGATAAATACCATTACTTACCATGTTTTGCACTTCAGTAGCTTTCAGATAATGTCAGCCATAATAATAACTAATTCTAAATTCAATAACGGATAAATTATCCATCACCTTATACCTAAGACAAATGTGACCAGATTTTGTAGTATCGTTAAAAGTGCTTCGACATCTGATATAATTTCGCACGTTGGCCCTCACCGGGAATCGAACCCAGGACCGCTTTCACATAAGGTTAACGCGTTGCCCACTTGGCTACCCGGGAGCCAACCATAGACCGCATAAACATGGATATTCGGGATTTGGATCCAGTGCAATTGCGATGATAAGCTAGCCTTTTAATCATTCCGCCCGAGGAGTAATTGTAGGTATTGTTATCCGTAATGTATTCTTATTACGCTCTTTTTATCCCTTCTTATCTCTTCCACTTCGCCCATCCTCCTCTATTTTCTTAGCTTCTCCAATTCCGCCTGTGTTATCTTCCTCCCAACCCCATGCGACTTCCCTAACAACCCCTCATCCTCTCCCTCTTCCCGGAAATGCAAGAAGTTTCCGAAGGCACGAGCGGGCATTTTTGAGGGGCCTTTCCGCCCCCAAACCTTCACCCCCGCCCCCTCATCCCGAGCGTTACATCCAAAAACCCTAGGGTTTTTAACACATCCGGTTCGTATGATTGCGGTCGTAAACGAGAGTATGTCTTCTCCCGTACATCGTCTAGGTTTTCATTGGGTCATCATTGCAGCGCCATTAGTTCCTTTCAAGGATTTCACTTCCAAATATCCCAAGTCCCATTCTTCCCCGTGACGGCTTTGTTCCTCGGGTGCTGGGTTTTGAGTCATTGGGACAATTATGCGTCTACCGTCTGCAGAAAGAGCGCTCCTCGGTCTCCTTTCCTTTCAAGTCCGGATCGTTTGTTTTATTGGGTCGTGAAGCTGCCGAGGTGTTCGTCTTATGGCGGTTGTAGTTTCGAGTGCCATTCGACTGAGTATTCCCGTGTTTCAATGGCCGGTGCGTGCCCCGTCGAAAGATTTACTCGGTTAAATCTTTCGGTCGCCCAATTTTCGCAGAAATATCCAAATATTCGCCTATTTTATGATGAAGGAGGAATTGCAGCACTAAAATGCCTACCGGTGTGTTCCCGCTACAATAGGTGTTTATTCGTTGCTAAGACGCTCCTTTGTTACTGCAATAATCGATAACTAAGTACAAACCCCTTTATTTAACTTGACGATGATAATAATAATAATAACAACAACAACAATGATTTCTACAATGGAAACAGGAAGCTAATCCCAATTACATCCGTTTTAATAAATACTACTAACAATAACAAAGGACGGACATACACGAGCATTCCCTAACCGAATTAATTTGATTGATGGACCCTTTCTGAGTCGAATCAGGCCCAGGGAGACCTATTTTTTAAAACTAATTTCATATTCTCCATCTTTTGATACCTGAAATGTTTTTCCATACTGCTACCGAAGATGGTAAGTTATGAAAATATTCGACAGGTTCGCGAATTTCCTCTCATTATAATAAAAGGAAGACAAGAGTGTACTTTTTTCGCAAGTTTATTTGCACACGACCGGTTTCAACGAATAATCGCCATCCTCAGGTGAAGAAACTTAACCGGAGGATGGTGATCATCCGTTGAAACCGGTCTTGTGCGACTAATTTTGTGGAAAAAGTACACTCCTGTCTTCCTTTTATTTTAATGTGATGGACTTCCACAAAACTACGCCTTCCTCCGTGAATTTCATCTCCTTTGTCTTGCTTCTTTGCTCATTTATTAATTCTTTGGGAAACTTTTCAAGTATCAATATTTGATTTTTTTTACATTTTTCGGCTGTTTTTGGTCACATAAACTTAAACAGTCGACTTAACAAATTCGATAGGACGATTCGATATATATGTCTATAACGAGATCGTCATGGTTACCTCTTTACCATGGAGTTCTTACATTAAGCTGAAACGATGAAGCTGTTGGTTTTATAAAATAAGAGTATCATGGTTACCAGGCAGTTCTTTCGTTCAACTTAGACTAATCCATTAAACGTTTATTGTGAGTTAGCCGTAATTGCCTTTTACATTTCTTTCAAGCAATTCCTTCTCTTATAATCACAATATTTTCAGTCCCTTTCCATCCCTTGCAAGACCCTCCTCGACCCCCTTGTTTGGCTGGGGATGAAAATATACGTGGTTCTATTTGGTCCTCTTTTCGGAGGGTGCCTCCTCCGAGGGCACTAGGGAGACCTTAAGGCAGAGGGCACGCTCCACCCGCTTTCTCATTTCCACCCTCTTCATTTCGCCCTCTTCCATTTCTATATCTTAATCATCTTTTCTTCTACACTCTATCCCCGACTTCCTCGGTCGTGAATGCCCTGTAGTCCTTGTATTATTTCATAAAGGTACATGATATTATTTCTGTACCTCGAAAGGATACGGAGGTCTTCCTCGTATCGTCCGAAATTTCGTGTCATCGTTTTTCATACTTGTCAGCAGGGCTGGTACAGATAGGAACAACGTCAGGGCTCAGCAATCACATCTGTAATACTAGAATATCTGATGGTATGATATATATAATTCTGTCTTGTTTTATATTTTAGGGCGAAAAGATAATCAGTTGGAACTCTTAGACAACGGAGCTGAGCCTTACTTGCCTAGGAAATAGTTTGCAAATTTATTAACGTTATTACCCGAGAGACAAAATGAACTACGTTATCCAACACGCCAAATGAGCAATGTCTCGAAGGTTACTGTAAAAGGTATAGATGATGGTTTTTAAATTTCTCAGAGGGCAATGTGAGTTCAGAAAATTGCTTAATAGGCATTTAGAAAAGTATCTGGAGACTGCTCAAGCGCACAGGTTGGACGAAGTCCTAGTGATGGCTATGAAAGCTTCAAAACAGACATTTGAAAATACTTACATGCTCATTGCATATAATTACGAAGGTATGCACTACGTTCATGTTAGCGAAATATTTAAGATATCTGTTTACAATGCTGCTCTTGCAATTAATTAAAATAAATATTAACATAATTGTTATTTTTTATTTATAACAATTGTTGCAACTGATGATCAACGCGACAACAATACAACAATAATAACAATTGCGCAGGAATGACCGGAACACTAATCGTAGCGATGGGGTTCTCGGATAGCCAATTGGGCAAGGCGTTCGACCTCGGTGAAAGCGTCCCGGGTTCGATTCCCGGCCTTACGTGCGAAATTACCTTATATGTCAAAACATTTTCAACAATGCATCTACTACTACAATATCCGATCCCAGTAAATTATATATGATGTAATTTTAAATGAAAGTTGCGCAGTGAAAAAAAAAAGTTCGTCCTACGTTGTTGTAACCCAGGTCAAGATTGTACGTGTCTAAGACAGGAATGACAACTGGAAAAATGAATGTTACCTATGGGGACCACTCGTCTAAAGCCGATTCTTCTTGTCAGCATCCCTCAGAGAAGAGCTACTCGACTGGTGTTCCACAAGTAATGTTCTTCCCATGATTTCCCAGGTGTCCAAACTTCAGCAATTCGCATTCGCTACTACATAGCCGTTCCGCATTACGCAGTGAAATTCAGCTAACGATAATATTTGTTAAGCGTAACCTCCATCAGTCAAATCACTGTGTCTCACAAGTTACCAAATCCTATAAGATGCGTAAATACTGCCAGAAAAGCCATAGGCGCAGAACAGATTTACCTTTTTTTTTACTTTTGTCTCAATCTTGCTCATGACCGAGATATTATAATTTTCCTTAATATTCTAAAAGTATGTCCTTCAGAGTCTAATCCCAAAGAATTTTATCGCTATAGTTGTTGAAAACTCACAATATTTCCTTATTTTCAATACTTTCTTATGATGGCCATCAATAATTTCGCATTACGGCGTTGAGTGTAAAACCTTTACTACACTGTTGGTTATGATTCCTCAGTTCAGACCCCCCCAATCGAAAATTCTGGACCCGACCCTGATTACTCGTAGAGTCATTGTGTTGCACTTACGTGAAGTTTTTCCGCATATAGCATTTTGGCTAGTGGAAGAGCAAGGGAAACTACCTCACTCCTCATCTATCCTAGTAAGTCCCATTGCCTCTCCAGAAATTTTGGTACGTAATAGTGGAGGGAGTGAGATAAAAACCGGCCTCTGGGCTAAATACTGTACAGGCATTACGATAGCACGAAAAGAGGAAAGAGAAATACCCTATTTAAAATATGGCGTCCCTAACATTACAATCGTGATTAATTTCTTAAAAAATTAAGCATCCGCCTGGATAGTGGAAGATTCCGATTTCGAGTACTGATTTAATCAGAATTTCCACTTCTGTTCTTGTTCTTGATGAAAACTACACAGTATATTTTGTGTCAGGATCGATATTGTCAGCAAGCCGGCCTTGGTGAACTAGTGGTTTACGTCTAAAGTCCCGGGTTCGAATCCTGGGCAGGGCATGTTTGTTTTTGTTCGTCTTTACCAGGTTAATTGTAAGAGTGGTCTCTTCAGACCAATTCGCCTAAATAAAGACATCATTATTATTATTATTATCATCATCATCATCATCATTATTATCGTAATACATTCATAAAAGCACAATGAAGCCGTTGTAGGGCTTTTTAATTTTATTTTTATCAATGTTAGCGATTAGTAACTCATGAACATCCTATATTTACCTTATGTTCAAATATGAATCGGCATCTATGTTTTTAGCTTCTTCAGTACATTTCACCTGGCGTTCTGCACTCATTCCCTCATCAATATTTCCTCTGCTTTCCTCTTTCCAGCCATTTCCCTTCCTCCTTACCGTCATCTCCCATCCCGTTTCCCTTTCAGAGACACGTGTTTTCGGTATCCCCTTACTATATGTACCCGCTCTGCGAACATCTCATTTTTCCGAAAAACGCTCCCAAGGACGGCGCGTAATACAATCACACGTGAAATTGCATTTCGGGGGAGGAAATTTTTCGCCTTACCGCTCCTATGAATCTATGGCGGGAGAAGAGAATCCCCGCCATTCATCCACGTCACCAGACGGTTTCTGTGAGCCGCGCCGCCTTCGTTAAGAGTCCAATGCCTTGTTTGTTTTCAAATGAACCCGTTCAGGGGGCGCCCCGCTCGTTTTGATGGTTCACTTCAACATTTCATCCTTCTTCCCATTCATGGATGCAGGGGCTCATGTGAAACTTAAGGCGGAATTCTGCAAATTTACCCTTTTCACATTACTTAGGGAAGTGCAATAAAAAATATCTCTTGCTTATATAGAAATATAACGTAATTTGTTTAGTTTACGTTATTATTTTGATATACGTTAAAACAATGAAGTGATAAAACACTTATCCGTGCCATGAAAAATAGTTTTAGCTGCTATTATGTGGTGGGTGCGTACAAGGGATATGTTGGCATTACTCAAGCCAAGAAAACTATTTTTCGTGGTACGGGTAAATGTTTTATCATTTCATTGTTTTAAGTGATTGAGACCTATCACAAAGTCGCGATAGAAGGAATTGGTAGTATGAATATATATTACCTAGATTTGAAGGAAGGAATATTTCCAGGAAGTGATAACCCTAACAACCACCGATGGAAATCATTTAATAATAATAATAATTTATTGAGCATATACAGGAAATAAAATAATAGAAAAAGGACATGCGCATTATTTATATATCGTGTTAGCTATTCTTTTAATTTTACTAAGGGGATCTGTGAACAAGTTCACATGAGTACAAAGTTCATTCACAGTCCTAGCTAATCTTGGGATTGGGGAAAATTTATACACATTCTTCTTAGGATAATCTTTTAAGGATACTTGAAGGAAGGATGATTAGAAAATATATGGACCAGTCTTAGGAAGTGGTAAATGGAGAATTTTACGCGATAAAGATACAAGTCAATTGATAAACCACGAGGGTATACTACTGCTTATGAAAGTACAAAGGATCAGCTGGTTAGGGCATAGGACCACTAAAAAAGATTGGAAGGATGACGTCACGTATAAGATACGTGCGCAAGGCTGGCAGCAAAAATATACGGAAGCAACACTGGAGGGATATTGTAGAAAATAATAAGGCCCATACTGGACTGTAGTGCAGAAGGAAAGATTTGATGCCCGACGGTGTTACTTATTTTCTTATTTTAATTTCTTAAGATTTAAAAAGAGTCCCACCTAATAACGACCTAATATTTTTAATAGAAGAACCGGCAGCTCCGTATCTTTTAACTCTGAATTAAAGTCTCTACTAATAGATGTCAAAATGTTCGATGCGGAAAAATGTAAGATTTTTCTGTAGTCGGTCCGGAAATTGTATTCCACATAAATTCAACGACAAATAAGTCGATTTATTTGAAATAAATTTAAAGGGTGCACTTAATTTAAGCTAGAAAATACCAATTCATGTTTGAGATATATGTAAACGCTCAATGAATATGAAGATTGAAAATGGGGAAAACCAATCACGCCATTGTATAAAGAGAAGAAATCTGAACATGTTAATTGATTCTCCGTGATAATATTAGTGATAATAACAAATTTAAATATCCTACGACGTACCCAAGTAAATTTATCACCCAGGAAAACGGAATTGATTTCGAAGTACTTATTCTTGCTCTGATTTAGTTCTCTCTACTCTAACATATCTACTAAAATACTCTACTCTATCATATATCAAGCCTCGGTAGCGCAGTAGGTAGCGCGTAAGTCTCATAATCTTAAGGTCGTGAGTTCGATCCTCACCCGGGGCATCTTTTTAACTCTCCAGCTGCATTAGTGATGTGGTTTTTGATTTCTTGATGATCAGTTTCTATCAAAAATATTGTTTAACACCGAAGCATACGTTTGACTTTTTTAAAAATTCAGTATCCTCTAAATTGGAGCAAAGTTAGTTTAAATAATGAGCTTCTTTATCGTTTCCTTCATTTCTTCAGTCGTTGTGTCTACTTTAAAAATATTTTTGCATTTTTTCGCAACGTTTTCTCAATATTCTTTCACATTTAACATTGATAATTTTAAAAGAGCTATATTCTGGTTTCTTGTGGCGTCGATTATGCGTGACGAAAAAATAACGATTTGCAGTTTTCTCGAAAGAATATCGATTGAAGAATCAAGTACTTCAACACCTGAAGCCCTCGAAAAAAGTCGGTTTTTATCATTTACAGGCCTCATTTATTTTGCGAAATTAAATTGCAGTTAATGGCCGCAGAGAGTCGAAAAAAATCCTTGGGAAGGATATGGAATGATATTTTTGTTTTGTTGCTTTGAATTTTTGGTTTAGATTCTAAGTCGTGAAATCTTTGATAAAATAATCAAGTATTTCATTGTATCAGCACTAATTGACATAGTATCCCTCTTGTAACATTTGCCTTTGCTCAAGAATCTACGGGAGAAATGTCCAAATGGAATTTATTGAGATGTCAATTTATGGTCTTTGAGAGAAGCAAAGTTTAGTATTTTAAATGTTTTTTTTTATGCTTAGCATAAGTGGCAGTAAGTGTAGTATGAGGCCTCCATAGCTGGACTGGGGCCATAGCCACCCTTATAAATTAGTAATGCACTAACTTCTATAGCTGGTTACCACGGCAATCCCGATAAACGAGCATGTTTACGTGCGTTCACCATAGTTCTCTAAGCCAACTAATTGGGCAAACAATCCTTTCAGTGAAAATATTTGCTCAATTACGTGCGAGGACGATTTAATCTGGAATTTTCCTGTTAATTTCCAAGTGTTTGGTTTATCTCGAGAATATCAGAGGCTACTCGATTGTAAAGAATGATTCTCCACAAAACAAAATAAAACGCGGATTTTCTATTTGCTGTTGCGGACGTAATGTCAACCGATTATCTAAACGTCGAACGAGGGAACTATCAGGCGCTTCTGTTTTCTTCCTCGAATCCGCTGATATCTGTTTATTCATCTTGGCATGGAACCCAAAATAATCTGTAGATACGGTCCTAGGGAGGATTTTGTAAGAGCTGTAGGAGATATTGCGTGTTTTGTTCGGTCTCAGATATATCTTCACACATGATACACGGTTTGGTATTCATTTTATATGCGGTCTGTAGGTTGAATTGAATGTTTTCAATACGGCATTAGATTTCGACTGAATTAATACTTTCTGTTAGCATGAAATTTTAAACGCGCTTATAATGTTGCCAAAACGGAAGCGAAATATTATTTATAGATCTTTGATTATGTTTCCTCGAATTGATAATTACCACCTCAAGAATGTCAATAATTGTTGTTAAATAATTGTTTCTTTCGGTGATTCTTGATTTCTTTCAACAATGTAACAATAATGTAGCACAGACACATACTAAGGAACCTCAGGTGCTTACGCAATTCTCACATACTTTTACGTTGCTGAAATTTAATGTATCACGTTTTCCTTAATATATTTATTCATTACATGAGACATTAATACACAGCATCATTACAATACCTTACACAAATTACATCATTAACAAATTTATTATATCTAATGTAATGCAAATCCACAATCTACAAACTTACATTCAGAGACGGATGCATAAACTTGCTATCAACATAACCCGCTATTTTTTCCATACATCCATAGCTAATTGTCTGAACTTCTAGATTGTAATATTAAGTCCATTTTCAAGCTTTCATTGGATTCTGTAAACAAATTCAGATTATGAGGGTCGATTATTGGCCGGATTAAATCTAAGCAATTGTTTTCACCATATGCATTGATATATTGGCTGTGCGTTTTCTATGTGTATGTCAAGGGTATTTATGTGCATTTTGTTATTGTAATGTTCTTTTGCAATTTTTACCTATTACTATTGGTAAGTTTGCGCAGGTTTCTCACACCCACCTTCCCAGTGGGTGTTTTCCTGCAGTGAATGATCCAGAGTGAATCTCTTAGGTTTTTTATTTCCACATTTCTTTTCCCTTTAATTTTTACTGTATAGAATATGGCGATGGGTTGGATGGAAGAAAAGACTTTCAGTCCAATTTCCGCCCAAATAAAGAAGATTTTTATTACCATTGTTATTATTATTATCGTCATTGTTTTATTATCAATATATTGTTATTATTATTATCGTCATTGTCATTGTTTTATTATCAATATATTGTTATTATTATTTTATTGTTGTTTGGCGTTATTAGCCTTCGATTTGTTTCTAAGGAGCTTCGTTTTCCGCTTTGCATTTTCCTGACCAACATTTTTTTTCTCCTTTCCACGTGCGCCAGTCTCATTTGCGCTGACCTTTCGACCTCGTTTTTCTCCGAGACGTACTCATTAGCGTTGATGAGGTATTCCTATGTTTCCCCAAAATCCATTTCGCCCCTAGCGACATTTCCCCTTCTCAAAGGAAAAAAATACTTTCCCTCTCTCTCTCTTTCTCTCTCCCTTTGTATGACCTATGGTCTCTCATAACAGAACCCTTCCTCCATCTTCGCTCTCCAGGATCATCATTCACCGGCTCCTTCTGATCCTGCGCGCTTTTTCCTTCCAAGAAAGTAAGGGAAATATTCGAGTTTATATTTTTCCTTCCGCCTGCGTATCAACGTTAACCTCTCGCAGCTGTCTTTTGGGTCACCGGCACTCATCTTTTCCCCGTCTGCGGCACACTTATGCATTGACTTGCGGCGCAATTAGAGGCAGGTGATTGCCCGGGACGCCGAGATTTGGGGATGGATGATGTTCATCGTTCGTGGGTTAAGAAGTTAATTTGTGTGAATCATACTTTAATGTAAAGGAAATCACCTGCAAGACTCTCAGTTATTGTGGGTAACGTTTCCCCTAGTTTCGGTTTTTAAAACTATTCTAAAATGCAGAGTCAGCATAGGTTATTGATGCAGAAAATTTGAAGAAGTCCATTTTTTAAGAATATTGAAAAACTCTATTAACAATTGAAATGCGTACTTCGTATTTTCCACAAGTTTATTTTAAAATTCGACCGGTTTCGACCATGACGGTCATCCTCAGGTCAAGACATTATTATCCTGGATGTTGATACCGTTCTACACGGAAAGTGTACTACATAACAAAACGCAACTTAATACTCTCAACCACTCTCATACCAAAGTACTTATTTTTTACGGCAGCATAAAACTTACGCAGTCGGCAGGATTCGCTCCCAGAGGGAAACTGATTTCGAGTCAGTCGCCTTAACCACTCGGCCACGACTGCATGTTGTAGGTGTTTGATTTTATCAATCATATATGTATAAACAATGTTTAGCACTGAGGTGAACGTCTCCGCAAACCTTCCCAGGAATAGTAAATGCCAGTAGCGTAATCAGGATGGGGCAACAGTGTATCTGTCCCCTCACAAATGCAAGATAGCAGAGAGGTTTTTCTGTCCATTATACGTGTCAAAAGATGTTACCCACATATACTCCTGTTTAGACAAGCACGTACAAATCGAAACTCATTCAGTTGTTATTTTAGTAAAAAAATGCTGGCATATCCGAAGGTCTTCGTTGGCTTAGGATGATTATTCTCAAAGAAGTTTTCGTGCCCTCATTTTTACATTTTACATTAATACCGAGCAGCCGTATGGCGCATGGCAGGGGTGGGAAAACACCGAACTCCCTTATTTGCAACCTGATTTGAGTTCCTTATGCAAACTGGTGATAGAGGTTATTAAAAAGTATCCTTTCTCGCTATCATATCTTGGTAACTCTTTGACGTCTGTTCTAAATAATCTCGTTCACTGAGAGCGGGAATCACGATGTTTTACGTGATGTTACCTCTCTTTGACCATCACTAAACTCACCGTTTGAATAGTTACCTTTTGAGAATCAAAAAGAGTGTACTATCATGTTCGACGGAAATCCATTAGTTATTTTAAATAAAGGTGCATGTTACTATCTAGAGGGAAGATAATTAAATAATGTCCTAGAGCAATAGAATATCGTCCATTGATTGGTACCATGGTCAAGCGATTGCAACGAGTATCAATAGTACAAATATTTCAAGATTACAAATATTTCAGCTTTTCCTCTGAGGCAAAACTCGAGATAACACACTTCATCAATCACTTCTGAAGCAATTATTTCACTCTTTCATTATGATGCCTTGCTACCGGTGACTGCAGTGATCTGTACTCAGCCATTGTTTAATTCACCTGCATTTTTTTAACTTACAAAAAATTTGAATATCTGGATAATAACACTATTGGCTTCTATTCCAACCGTTGCGTTACGAATAATAACCTCGAATTGGATTAAAGGAGCAGGTTCTGAGGAGATCGATGTGGCCCAGCGCACAGCTTCCCCACCTGTGATAATCGGAAATTTACAGCGTTAAGAACATCCCTGATCCTGCTTCATCTCTCGGTCTGCAAATATCGGACGGAAATTCCCGAATTTGGAACTTCGGGGGAGCAATGATTAAGGAATGGCGATAAAACTTCCCTTTTGCCGGACTTTTTCGGGGCGGAGTGTCAAAATGCCTCTCCCACGTGTCTGCCGCCCCCGACGAGGAAATTTATTGGAGCACGTTCCCTACCCCACCCCCACAGCCTCCGCTCGCCGTTACCGGAAGCCCTCTTAATGAGTTGCGCATGCCCCGACCAATGTCCACCACCGACCCTGTTACGTCACGCTCAGGGTATTTTTCTGAGCCGCAGCGCCTTTTTTTTAGAGTGGAGGCGTTGGGAACTATCGGGGTAAGGGTATCGGTCCCTTTTCACATCCGTCAAAGTGCAGGTATAGTCCAGTAGATGGCTACGGGGTATTTCAACAGTAGTCATGCATCTATCCCCAGTATCCATCCATCCAGTAGCAAGCAATTAAAGGCAGTACCGTACGTACGTAACAAGGAAATAACATTGAGAAGTGATGAATGGGAAAATAAAATTTCGTGTTCTCGAAACAAATAAAACACGATGGAAACATAAAATTATTTTAATTTGAGTTAATGTTAATGGCGTCTTGGCTATTAATGATAATAATGATAGTAAATTTATCTATCCAAAGACACACATAAGCATATATAGGACATGTCAAAAACAAAATTTTAGGGGCTTAACCAGTATAATATAATTACATTTGAAGCACAACTACATTAATCAATATTTAGTCAATACAATAACAATTACAACACCACAAATACACCAGAATTACAACACTTAATGGCAATTACACACTTCACTCCTTATGGGTTATGTGTAAATTGGTAAAATAGTGTCCTCTTCACCCGCTAAACCTCTATCGCAATCTTATGAAAGAAACCTCACATTTCTCAACTCCTTTATCTTTTGGGATTGATGCAGGGATAAATAATAATTATTTATGGTTAGATTTCGATACTTCCTAATTCTTACGCTTGATCTCGAAAAATAATTCTGTTAAGAAGCGCTAAAGGATCCGTATAGTCAAGTGGGCAACGCGTTCGCCTTCGGTGAAGGTGGTCCCGGGTTCGAAACCCGGTGGGAGTCTTCGTGCGAAATGACCTAAGCTGTCGAAGCACTTTTAACAATACTACTACTACGAATCCCTAGGAAAGTTATATTAAAAGAGGCTTTATCTAAGCAGTTTCCAGAAATGTGCAAAATTAACTTCAACTCATCTGCTGCTTTGTTCATTCATAATTCTTCGTATCTGAGAAAGCTTAGAATTCAATCGTGCAATCTTTCACACCTTGCCTGGCTATCTGCTGAAATTTTTAATTATATTATTTATTTCTGTAAAATAAGAATTATGTCTTGCATTTGTGTGAAACTTTCCTGTCCATAATAATTTATCTCATGATAATTTAATGTTAAAAAATGACGACCTTCTTGGGTAAATATGTATATTTTATAGTATAATGTAATTTTATATTTATTTACTTGTACTATGCTTCATACTATGCACTACATTTAATTTACTTTACATTCAACTACAACTGACAAAGAATAACTTTGTTCTAATATATGTTGCATACGGTTATAACTTTTGTAATTTTGAATACCTTTTATCTCTCATCCTCCCACTCTCTCCTTCAACTTTCGCAGGTTTTTCACACCCCCATTCTCTTTGTGAGTGTTTTCCCGCAATGGAAAAATTTGTTTTTTTCCTCCACAAAACCATTCTGTCTTCCCATCCTTTATTTCGATTTCCACTGAGCTTCTTAAAATATGTATATATTGTTGTTTATAATTTTAAATGCTAAATATTGGTGTTTGTACATTATTTTTACAAGGGTTTAAAGGAAGATGGAACCATCTTATTCCGAATTTCTCCCAATAAAAAAGACGTTTGTATTGTGTTGTATTGAATTCTTTTTTTCCATCTTCACAGGTGATCCATGAAAGACAAATCTGCCAGGACAATACCCTTTTGGCTACAAGACGAAATTCGGCATCTAAGAATTGGGAAGAGGCTATTCGGGTATTCTGAAGGTACGTCATAAGCGGTTTTAAATATTTTAGCACTAATAACCTAAGACACATAGCTTGTTGTTGGTATATTTTTTTGCTTAATTCAATATTACACTTGGTATAATTCAATCTTATATCAGAAGGAAGTCCAGCAGCAATCTTTTCAACATATTTGGAGTTTCCAATGGAAATTCTATATTCTTGTTTGGATATGTGTGGAATGATACTTAATATTTGGCGAGGAAATCGCCGAGTAATTATTTTTATGAGGTAATACTATCCCTCAAGCCGCCATTTCAAGGAGAGTTAAAACATCTCGCACTTCCTCATTCAGAATTTTCCGAAGACATTTCCGCCTATGCGATGACCCAAATTCGTAGGTTAGATTTTTGTACATTTCCCGGTGTCATAACATAAAAGTTTTAAGTCTTTAATTATAAAATAAGTAACTATAGCATTCTAAGCGAAATCCAAATGGCTGCTGTACCCTTAAGCGAATCTCTTGAACCGGAAAACAAGTCGGACGCTCACAGCTTTCTTATACATTCCAGCGGTGTTTTCATTACCGGTTGAAACGTTATTAACTATTGCATCGAATATTAATTTTTCATCATTACATTTTTGAGCAATATATTTGACAACTAATATGGATGAGTTAGTTCACCTTTGTGGTGAAATCGAGATTGTAAAATTAATCTAATGCTTTCAAGTGAATCTTATATAATAAGTAGAAAGTTTGTATGTGTGTGTGTATATGTGTGTATGTTGGCCTAAAACTCGAGGAACAGATGTCGCGCAACTTTCAAACTTTGAAGATTGTTAAATGTCTTCCCCGGACATAATAGGCTACTCATTATTCACATTACTTTCCCCAGTTCGACTCCAGATTTTTAAAACTGTTTCCTTAAGAAATGCATGTAAAATTGACTTATTGCTTGCGTGGTATATTTAATTTGAATCCGAGCGCATGCATTAGGTACCTCCTGCAATTGTTGAGAACAAAGGTGGCTTAATTTAGTATTGAATTATTGATTAAATATTTTCTTTTTCCAATGTATGCATATTTTTTGCCGACTTTATAAATGAGGACGGTCACATTTAGCCATCCGATCGATTCCCATTCAATCAAGAAGGTGGACTCCATTCAAGGGGAAATTAGCGATTCGCAGGTCCCTAGTTATCGGATATGTGTTTACCCACGCTTTCTTCCTTAGACATCCTCAGAGCAGACAATCTACATCTCTCTGGTTCGGTAGCGAGGTAGTGAGTCATGCGAGGGATTATGCCCTCGACGCATGAGGAAAAAAGCGGCTCCTTCGCCTTATCCCGTGCCTTCCTGCCCTTCACGTTTCCTCGCCTTCCAATCTTAGCCTCCTGCCCTTCCTCACTCCTCGCTCCCATTGAGGTAGGGCCCCGTGCACGATGAGAAGGGGGCGTGCGCCCGACTTCTTTCCCCCACTCAATCTCTGTCTCAGCACACGCCACACTCCCCTTCTTCTGCTTTAATCGCCTCTCCTCCGTGATCCTCGCTTCTTAGCCGTTTTCCTGTTTCCGCATTCTCATATTGCATTTATTGCCTCATCGAGAGGGAAGTGTATTATATGACCAGTGCATCGTTGTTCTCTCCTCAACAGAGCGCGATAAAATCAGTGATCGCATGGTTAATTCTCTATGTTTTTATTTCATTAGATTTAAGGTTGCTAACAATGAGTTGTTTTATATTATAATTACTCGAACTAATCACTATTGTAAATATTTACATGTTGGCGACAGCATTAATAATTAACTGCGTTTAGTATTGTTGACATTCAAGCGTTAAAAGTCTCGAATTCAAAGAGAATGTTTTGTTATAACAACTAATTTGTTGATTAAAAGTTAAACTTACTACATAGATATTCTCAATTTCTTTGTATTTAGCTAATATTTACATCACTAGCAACAGTTTTAATAATTAACAGCGTTTAATATTGTTTACATTAAACCATTAAAAGTCTCGAGAATGTATTGTTATAACAACTAACAATGAGTTGATTAAAAGTTAAATGCACTGCGTAGATATTCTCAATTCGTTTGTATTTAGCTAATATCTGGGTGTCCTTTGGTCTTCGGTTCTCATCTTTAATTAGTTATAGCAAATGTAGTTCTGTAATATAGTCAAAACCTGCAACATTTCAAATCTATTTCCAGAATTTTTATTGCTGAAAGCATAACAGAGCATTAATAAGTTAACAGTAAATGATTCCCTTTATTCTTCTCCCGGTTCTTTGTCCTGCTAGTGTCGTACTAACCACTGAGGTTTATTTGCATATTCACTTTAGCTAACTTCCTTTCTCATCCATTTGATGTTTTGAAAATTAAACTTAAGTAGGAAATCTTTAATAATTTTAGTCATATGCCTTGAATTCAGTATCCTTTGAGAGAGGACCAGAATGGGATTGAGTAGTGGTGGGAAACCTTTTCACTTTTCAAAACTAGCTCGGATACTTACAATTAGATTCCTTATCTCTCTCAGTAATGACATCAATATTTAAGAAAAATTTACTATAATCTGTTTTAGTTCCGTGACGAATAAATTCGTTTTCTCATGCACAGTGTAGATCTTTAACTATGTGAATGTGTTCCATAGGCCGGTTATGTGTTGCCTGATGGTTTCACATGTCATTCAAATTCATTTATAACCTTCATTTGCGACATAATTTTGCGTGCGAACTTTCCATTAACAAAGGTTCCTTACCCATAAAGCAAACGTAAGAACGATGTTTAGCGAAGGTGTTTCCAAGTCTTCCGTTCAGTGATCTTCCTTATTCCTTAACTCTTTCGAGGAATTTCCTGTATAGGGAAGTGACGTGAAAACCAGTCCACTTCACTCAGCAGTTAGGGCATAGTCAATGGTCTAGTTTTCAATACTCTCACGTAAACACGTCTGCTATATTTCGAGCACCATATACTGTGTCGTAATACTTCGAGCAAGTTTGGAAACCCATTGAGAAAGAAGTGAATCATTAACTATCGAGAAATATAGAAGCGTTACCGAGGGTGGGACATAGTATGTTTGAAGTAGATTTAGATTTTTACCCTACAAGCCGCCAGTGGCGTATGGCAGGGGGTGTACCAACACTTTGCCTAATCTACCCTATTAGATTTTCTGATGATATTCGGAAATAACGACCGTAAAATATTAGTAAAGTATTTTTTAATTGATTTGGCATCTTAGGTCGTTTCGCACGTGATCTTCCACCGGGAATCGAACCCGGAACTGCATTCACCGAAGTCGAACGTGTTTACCTGGAGAAGTGAAAGATTGCGAAGGATTAGGTCATTATAGCTATTCTACATAAGTAAGTTCATATTCACATGTTAAAGAAAGAAATACTTTGTAATTTTCTTTTTGGTCCCTAATTTAAAAGTATTTCTTTCTTTCAACATGTCTGCTGAGTTCCTCAAAGTGACGCTTGGGCATATTAATTTTATTTAAGTTCATATTCCCTGTTTTTTTCTACTTCGTTCACTTGTTGATAACCTATCCCACCCTGCCTTTCTTCCCATATCGTGCTTTCTCCTCCCTTCTGCCTTTTCCCTTGTTTCCTACGTCCAATTCTTTCCTTTCGCACTCCCTATTCTCTCAATATTTGACCCACCCTCTGCAGCCGCTATATTACTTCAATCAAAACCCTCTTTCCTCACACCATCTCAAACACTTCCTCGTTTGATTCTTTATCCACCCTCCTTACTCTTACCAGTCTACCCCACACCCACATCTCGAAGGCCCCCAATCATCGGATGTCCTGTCTTATTGTCCACGTCTCGGAAATGTATTTTATACGTAGGTATTGGTATTCTAAATGATTATTGCAGGCAAAGAATTAAATGAAAATGTCAAACATAGACTTTGATCAATCAGTCAACAGTCAAAGAAGTTATTTTATTTGAATCTGAAATTATAATTCGTATTTATAGTGGACTGCTTTAGATAACGATTCTAAGAAACTATCAAACTTAAGTTGTGTAAGATTAAAGTCCTGTGGTAACTTGTAAGAGTTTTGTAATCAATCTTATCTCTTCAATATTAAACATCATTGTCTCTTTTGCAACAATTAAAGTAGTTTCTGCTGCAATTACTCCCAAAATAATTCTGCATAAGTTATTTCCTGGTCTTGCTTACCATAATCTTTAAAAAATATGTTAAGCACAACATTCACTTGAGCTAGAAGCTGAGCGTATAAAAACTATAAGTCAATATTATGGGTAAATAATATTCTGAAGTCCGATAAACCTCGACTTCGGCTAAATAGGATATATATTCTCCGAAATTTCTCTCACTGAAAAAGTAAATTTTTTTATCTACTTCAACGCGTTTACCGTGCATGCGGTGTGTGGTGGGGTGCATGCACAATTCAGTCTATTCTTCTAATCTATTTAATTTCTTTTTTTTTCCTACAAACTGATGAACTAGTGATAGAAAGGTTATTGCCATTAATAATAATAATAGTATCGTCCATATTTAGGCGAATTTTGGTCTAATGAGACCGCTCTGACAATTAACCTATTAAGACGAACACATACAACCATGCCCTAAACAGGATTCGAACCCGGGACTTAGTAGTATCGTAGTGGAACCATGCTAGGTTAGCACGGTAACCACTACGCCACCGAGGCCGGCCATGTCCATACTCGTGTATGTCCATGGAACTGGATGAATTTAGTTTTTGTGTTAAGCAATGGAGAATTTTTTTATTGCCGCTACAAAATATTGAAATCGAGACTACTGTCACTCTTTTTAGCGCCCATTACTCTTTATTTCGTTCGTTAATGCTTAGGCTTTTCGTGTTTATTCCACGGAACTTTTATTGCTATAGTTGTTATCACAATCACTGTCTTCGTATCCTTGAATTTGGCCCCGTACCCTGGTTCGCTCCATATTTATCGGGCGATGGCAGGCAATTCAACATCATGGAGAATACCGCTGATCCGAACACCATCAAAGTTCAGGAGCACAATTGTGTGTCACAATTGTGCTCCTGAAGATGCTGTTACTGGGCAGCGAAATGTACATTGGGCTCGTTTTAACTTTGATGGTGTTCGGGGTTCTGTGACTATTATTAGTAAGGCAATTCAATGAAAATCGTTTCTAATCAATCAGCAGTTCTTCTGCACGGTGAAGGATAATATTTTCGCGAGAGAAAATAAAATTTGGGGAGCTTAAGAAAAACCAGCGGAGGAAGACTTTGGGGCAGACAGCCGGAAAAAATCGCCGTCGAGGGGTGCGGAGAAATCTCCGTGGACAGATGCAGTGCGTTGCGGGGGCGGAAAGAGTCGCATGCCTCTTGTCTCCCTGCGCTGAGGGGAAGAGACAGCTGGGGTCAACACGTTTGGACCACACGCCAACTGCACTGACCCCACCTTATCGCACCGAATACATCTCCTCACGATTCACCTTAGATATGTCTCTGTTTGCCAACCCTCCCTTTTGTGTACGAGTTATCCGGAAAAAAGTGCATGATGGAAAAGGACGTGGAGACTGTTTCCAGGGAGACCTTATTCGATCTTGTTTTGAGAGGCGTTTGTTTTCCGAACCCCTCTTCTCGCTGATTCGACATTTGTGTATAGTACCCAGCCCCGAGGATGGCTTGAACCATTAACTAGCATTAGCTTTGGAGAGGGAATGAGGCTTACTAGTTAGTGAGGAGTGAGGTTGTCTGCCTATGCTTTCCTCAGTGAGCCAGAAGTAAGTTTAAATATCCAACGTACGTGTAGCACATTGGCCTAAGCCATTAAAATTGATGAATATTGATGAATGTTAAAATATATAGGAGTAACTCTCACGAATGACTGAACATGCAGTGCCCACATCCATAATATATGTGGAAAAGCACTTAAAAAACTCGGCTTCGTAAAGAGAATAGTCGGTCGGAGCGAAGAAAAAGTTCGCGAGCGATGTTATTTTGCGTTAGTTAGACCTCATCATGAGTATGCGTGTAGTGTATGGACCCCTTCCGACAAATGTATCAGAAGAGATGCAGCGAAAGGCGACATGTTTTGGGGAGAATTGCTACGATAAATCAGTGAGCGTCACTCAGGTGCTTCAGGACGCAAGATGGGAATCTTGAGGAGTTAGAAGATTTAAACAAATGTTTAATTATTACTGTAATAATTACTGGATAAATTTAAAGAAAGCTCGTCAAGAGATGATGTAGCCGATATATGCGTCCACCATGTAACATATGCTGTTCTGATACTGCGAGAAAGATCAGGGAGATAGATACTACTATAGAATACTACTACTATACTATAGCTACTACTAGTAGAAGCAATGGATTCAATAATTAATTCTTTCCGCGAACGATACGCGAAAGTAATCGATTAGGGAAATAGAGTCATGGTGCATGCAACCCCTGCCACACGCTGAAAGGCAGCTTGCCGGATACTTACATAGACATGGACACCATTAGTTTTTGAGAGGGAATGAAGCGTACTTAATAAGATGAGGAGTGAGGTTGTTTTTTGTGGTTTTTCTCGGTGATCCAGAATGCTATTTGTGGAAAAAATTTATATAAATTGGACACAATGGCTAACATTTTCAATAGCATTCGATAAGGGGACAGGATCAATGCCATTATTCGACATCGCTCATACCTCAGTAGTTTCATATTGTCACAGTTGTAAATAATACTGAGAAAAAATTGAACGAAATATGCCATTTCTTCTATCCCGTTCCAAAAACTAATAAAATACGTGCCATTCATCAACATATGGAGGCAGAGAGGACAAAGGTCTTCCATATAAGTTGAACACTTTCTTTCTCGATAGTCTTTACATCCCCTCCATTTTCTATTCTTGCATTTAAGTACTTAAAAGATTCCTTCCATTACATTCCTTGCATTGCATTCCTTACATTTAATTCTCGGTCTTTGTCTCTCTAAGGTACTATTCCTCTCGTAAACCACCTGAATCATTCTGCATCCATTCTTTACATTCGTCTTGAAGTATGGGAATGACCACGTGGGTTGTGCATGATAGCTCTTAGGTTACTCATTCATGGAATTATTAATAGCAGTAGTTCCAAGTAGAAAGTTAAGTATGAGAGTTTACGAAATTCAAATAACATCAGATATTTTTCATGTACTTTACTTTTAATCATTATGCTATCAATAAATTAAAAGGTAAGTTAAAAAATAACAGGAAGATTTTCAGATTTTGATTTTTCTGAAATATTCACGATGCCTTCAAATATAAAATCTTCACAGTTCTCGTCGGATGAAATGAAGAATAGAAAGTTTTGTCTCATTCGGTCTTATTACTTCTTTGGTTCATATGGTGTCTCTGAAATTTCCAAGGCGAACAACTTCTAGCATGAAGGACATGACTGATGGCCTGTATGGAAAAGGGAACGGAATACACATTGCTCACATTGGTTAGTCCCAGGAAAATCTAAAGGTTAAACGCACGAGGAAAAGTCTGCCGAGATCGAGAATAATTTCATTTCGTTTTAGTAAGAGCACCGGAAATCGGGAGGTCCATGGTTCGATTCTAAGACGTGACATACCGTTTATCGTTTTATTAATGATCGACATCTACATCTAAGTAAGTACCCTGCAAGCCGCCTTCCGGCGTGTGGCAGGGGGTGTAAACACCAAGAGTAGAATTACTTCTTTAATTTATTATTATCGCGTATCGTTCGTGGAAAAAAAAGTCCATAAAACGACTTGTCCTCGCGTCTATTTCTCTTATTTTACGCTCACTGCAAACGGATCGGCCAAAGTAGCAGGGGGGTCGCATAATACTAATTACGTCTTCCGAAAATGTATATCCTCTGAATTTATCTAACAATTTCAGCCTAGCTTCTAATCTCCTTTCTTTCAAGGATTCCCAACCTGCGAGGATGATGATTTGGGTGTTTTTTACTATACATATATTGTTGTTCTTAATTCATCAACAAATGGTTGCAACACTGTTAATGAATATTTAAAATAGTTATAGGAAACTTGAATCCATTTCCTTTGGATTAATACTCATGTCAGGATTTATTCAGTGTGTGCGGTATTATTTCCCTCCTCTTGGTAGCACGCCCACCAATATTTCACCGTACCATTAGTAAGCGCGTGGCTGTGGTAAATATAAGTAACACTATTTTATTAATTGGTTACAGGCGGGGTGTTAAGGCTTCCATGAAGTACATTTATCTCCCAATAGCCCCTTAAGTGGCATCGTGATTTTTCAAAGAATGTTCATGCAAATGATTGAGCGGAAACCTTATGTTGGTAGTTCAACACGTGTTGTAGCTCAATCTCAAGAACATTCTCTCTGGGATGTAAGTAATCCTTCACGTTGTAATGCTATGGGTGCCCTCATTTAAAAAGAGTTCAACGACCGACCATTACGAGGGTTCGGTCCCGTAAGGGAGAGATTTCAGGGGTGCTTACGAGGGATAAAAAATACCACTTCCCCGAGACTAATAAGGGCACTCAAGAAGCTTCAGGAATCGAATCCGGTGCACATCTCCAGAGAGGCAACGTCGCCTGTCGAACACTCCTAGGGGCGCTTAGGGGAGGGATAAAGTTGCAGCAGAAAAAAATCCCCCGGGGGAGGACAGTGTGAGAACGCTACAGAGACTTTTTGACGAAAGGGTCCAGCGTGGCAATAACGCCACTTTTTCTCTCCCACACAAACCGGAAACGACTTCCCATTCCGGGCCTTCCATAGTATCCCGATGGATGATCCCCTTACGTTAAAATCACCACGGAAGCACCAGCACCGGCTTCCGCCAACTAACCTCGGTGACTTCTGGTCTGGGTCCCCCAGAGGTCGTACGGTAATGAGGCAGTACCCTCACGACCTCTCCCTTTTCCTCGTTTTTTTCTTTCGGAGGACTTTCCTTTTTCCGGGGTTGCAGGTGGCTGTTTTTTTCGCTTTCAAAAAGTTGCCGCTGGGGAGAGCTGGTTGGTTTCCATCCCTCCCTCACCCTACACCTGTTTTTTCCGCAAAAAAAGGCCGTGGTGGTGGTTGGGACCTATGGAGGGTGTAAGGGATGCTGATTGAGCATTTCTCACGGTTCTGGTGCAATGCGCGCATCACTCGGCAGGTGCATGCCTCGAGGTTTTTTTCGATTCACCCCGCTTTTCTGCCACCCTCGATGGATTTGTTTGCTTGTTTTCGCGTCATTTTGATGACTTTTTTTTAATATACCACAAGCTCCCATTATTGCTCCCTCTGAACTTTTTTTTTATCTTTGAATGGAAAGAAAATTACATTTGGCGCTTAGATTACGGACCTACGACTTATGTCCTGTTATGAAATTATGTATATGTACCATTTTGTTTTTAGATGTGATTCAACCTGTCTTTTCCTTAAAACTTAGTTAACTGTCAGTAGGTTTCGCAGGTTTTTCAGCTGAACTCTTACCTCAGTAGCTTTCATACCATCACAGTCACGAACAAGACTGAGACAAAAGTATGTAAAAGATACATTTCTCTATCCCGTACAAAAAGATAAGTTAAAAATATTTCATTCATCGAGATATGGTAGCAGGACCGAAAATATGACTAACAAAATTTATATAATTGTAATTAACAGTATGCTTACGTTGTAAAATAATGGTTTTAAATTGTGGTTAAAATACTTAGTAATTACAAAGCTCATCGACTCACAGAAATACTGGAAGGCTTTTTTTCTTGTCTTCAAATATAAAATGAGAACCATATATTTCAAATGAATATTATAAGTGCAGCTTAAGAGCCATTGATACTTTGTGGACAACAATATCGTATCTTCCTATGAAATGTCAAATTACAGACTGAGTTTATTATGCATTAATTGTTAAAATTTGTTAACGGTGAATGAAGGTAATTGCCGTAAGCTTTAATTCGATATCCAGCGTCTCGGGTTTATGTAGGTTTATGTTTATGTTTATTTAGTTTATGTTTTATTAATTTTCGCGAACGAAAAATTATTTTAATATAATGAAATGGAATCCAAAAATTAATGAGAAGCTTCTCTTTTAAGTATTACTTGGTGTAAATAATACGTTATATGATAATTTACAATGTATAGTTATGTATATAACTGTACAATTTAAGAAAAACTTATTATATCATTAATGGTATCCAGCGATACTAGGTGGAATGACATAGTTAAAATATTTTTTTAAATATTTAATTCAAAACTTGTATTAATCCATAAAATTTTATGGATTTAATTTTGTGGATTAGTAGAAGTTTTGAATTAAATATTTAAAAATATATTTTTATTATATCGTACTTTGAGTTCTTTTGGATGGTCCTGGTAGCGCTGGCTTTTAAAAAAATATCTATGCACATCTTTGCAAGGAAAGTTAAACGCAATGATACTCTGTAGAATACAAACTTCAGAACGATAAGGAGCAAATAGACAGCATTAATGTTAATTACTGTGGCTTAGTTTGTGCGCGTTTAATTCTGTTCTATTGTCCTTGGATTTCGCCCGTAATGGTTATAATAATTTATCTGAAAAACTTCAATATGAATAGACGAAATTGCTGTTCGTGGATCCATTGATAAAAAATTCCGATAGATTTTAACTAACCGCCAGGATATTTCTCCAAGCATGCCGAAACCTAGGAGACTGCGGGAATTCTGAGAGAAATCGCAACCTCGGGTTGTTGGTTCCTCCGAATTCTCGGAAGAAAATAAAATAAAAATTTGTTCCCCATCTTTTTAAGTCCTCTTAAAAAGTACCCAGAATAAGGATCACAACCGTGTTGCAGAGCCGTGTCACAAATCCTCCATTCAACAGAAACCCTCGTTGTAGCGATGTTCTTCCTTCCCTTTATGCCAGGGTGGAAGGGAGGGCTTCTCGTGATCGATCGCTACCGTAAACAGTGGCTATAGGTGTCACTGCGATCGCCTCAGAGTAAAGAAAGAGAAAGAAAAAACACACTGCTTTCTTGCTAGACTTTTACGTCCTCGCATTCTCCGAGAGCCATTCCGAATCCCCCCAAGTTTGAAGGAAGAAAGTACCGATTATGGCTCGCATAATCAACCTTTCGCAAGGACGTTGTATCTCACGTGATTTTTTTCGCCCATCCCGCCGTGTTTACACGAGGTCTCCCGTGTCATACGGGACCCAGGTAACAGGATTACGGGTTGATGTCGTTTTTAGCCTCTGTCAACAATTTTTATCTGAAGGTTTCTCTAAGTCGTATTTTATGACGGATCCCGCGGTAATCTTACCGGTCCAGTTCGACTTCTAAAAAAATACGGAATTGTGAAGTGAGATTTTGTGTCCCGTGTAACATCTTGCAAGAGAAGGATCTCGCTTGGAAACGTCCGTGTTTTAAGTTTTGTTGGATGGAACGAATCGATGGTACGCCCCGTTGTGATTGGAGTATCCAGGTAGGAGATTGGCGCTCTTAATCCTTACGGCGGAAGTTGGTATGTCGAATGACGTTTAATGCCCACTTCTTCCGGGTTTCAAAATATAGGGGATTAAATATATCGGAGAGCGTAGGGCATTTGGCGGATGTGTAAAATCTCCTTATTCCGTGTCGGATGAATGAAGTACTATGTTTAGATCAACAGAAATATATTTGATTCGACTCGGGGGCTAGAGGAAGGAGCGTGAAAATTTTGAATGTCTACATTACGTTACACAGACACAGCTCATCATAGATACGTTACGACCAGGGTTTCCTCTATGCTTCAATACTTTTTAAGTACCACCAACTAATTTGTCAAGCGTCCACTATTTATTGAAAAATTTGAAAGCCTTTAGCTTTAATTTTCACAAATGCTGTGTTGATTTGGCATATTATGAATTTTATCGTTGGATAAAATTGTTCATTTTTTAATTTAAACGAAAAAATTAGAAAAATTGCAACTTAAAACTCCTTGGGAATAGAGGCGCAGCTCCTTAAACTGACAGCAGCAGTTTTCTTGCCGCCGTAATATGGGAAAGGTTGAGTTTACGCTGGTAACGACGTACGGAAATTTCCTATTCACACAGCTCTTGCCCTCAAATTTATATCTACGATGAGTAAAAGTGCATAAGGCAAAATACATGGTACACTGTATTCTATTTATTATTGGAGTGTTATTTTTACAATGTGTATAGATTCTTATTTGTCCGATCTAACTTCTTTTCCGAATGGCTATGCGGATAAAGGTTGAAAGTTCGCAATTTTTTTCTCATTTCTTGATTTTATTATTGATAATTTAGATTGATGAGAATTTTTGCTGAGAAAAACGTATATGGAGCATAAAGTTCTTCTTCAGACGGAGGGACACCACTAGCAGCATCCTTATATACAAGGACCGTAAGGTTATCTGTTACCATCTTTGGACTTTCACCCCTAGAACCTGGAGGAGGAAGAAAAGTGTTAAACTCCCTAAACTGGTAACCTATAAAATAAAATTTCAGCCTTATAAAAAGACTAAAAAGAGGTACAAATAAATAATAATGAATCTCTCCAACCACTAACGCAATAACGTAATAGGCAGATTCACCTTTCAGACAATCCTGAACAATTCCTACCACCTCTACCCTCATCCTAAATAGCACTGTTACGACTCCCTATATACCTATCACGTTAATGCTACTCGCATCACCGCCAATAAAATGCCAACAACACAATTGGCTCCTCGGCGCACCTACCCGTTATCTGTTACCTTTCCCCTCCTTGTATACTCATATAAAGATTGGTGTCTCTCTACCTAACGATAAACTTGCAATAGTTTGGAACGGGTGGCCTTATTGAAGTATCTCTTCACGTGGAACCTACGTAGAACGTATTCACTATATTCGCTTTATTCTATGAGTCTTGAATAAGAAACTCTTGGGAGAGGATATTTGAAGGAATGTGAAATCGAGACAGAAAACGGATTTACTATGCACTGAGAAGCCATAGCTTACTTAAAAATGTAATTCCAGGAAGATTGCTAGAAATATATACAGAGGTGAAGAGAGAGACAAATGTTTTTGGACAAATAAAAGGGAAAGGGTAGTTGTAGAGTCCTGGAGAAATGGACGTTGTGTGGGGAATTTTAAGTCACACACATCTACCGAGAAGTATTTGAATCACATTTATTGAATGGCATTCCGCGAAATGTTGTCAGCTCGTATCGCTTGTATAAATCTCGTATGGCACAAATTGTTGTTAAATCATTTGTTCTTTCCCTCAAATCTTCATATCCTCATTCTCACCAAACGTCAAAACTCCAGCATAAATCATCCGAAGTCGAACATCGAAAAATCTTTCCCACCGACGAGTGTTCGCAAGTTATCCCCTGACCATCCGAGTTCCCCATGATTTGAAGCGAGCTAATCACAGTTTTCGAAATTTCTCCATCGGTCTAATAAACGAATTAGGGACTAACTTCTGTGCGGGGAGAAAGCCCACGTCCTATTATTCCGACCTTAAGGCCACATCCAGGGCCGGGTTCAGAAGTAAGCAGGCGAGGAAACCGCCTCAGGGTATGATATTCAGTTGGGTGTCAATTCTTCTCAATCGGAAAGTTGTACTGACGCCTCAAGTAAAAATATTGAAAGTTTAGAACTGTTCTTTTCACAGAAGTACGTCGAGATACCGGGACAAGTATTGGTGCCTTATTCGGCTTAAATTTTTGCAATTCCATCGCTCATAATTGTTACGTACTGCTTAATTATTTGGAAAATTGAGTTGATATTCTCCGTTTTATCAAATACACCCTAATCATTTTATTTTACTAATGATGCACTATATGTAGGGTGGGTTCCACTCGCATGATTTTTCTTCGGGACGCCTGATTTAGATTTAGATTCATACCCCGCAAGCCGCCAGTGGCGAATGGCAGGGGGTAACTAACCTAGCCTATCCATCCTGTTCGTATCTCTAATGCTCTGAATATTTCCTAGTAACGCTTGGTCGTCACCTCTCGGAGATCGCGCCCGTTGTTTACCGGAATAACTTTGCTTTCAACTTCATCTGAAAATTCTGAATCGATGAATTTGCCGAGAAGCTTTCGTCGATAATCTGATCTTCTCACCTGGGGCGAATTCCACCCGAGGGATTTTGTCATAGCGGTAACGCTATGATTAAATATTGTTTAGTCTCCACTGAAGAAACGAGCTGCTCTTAGTGAAAGCGATCCCGGGTTCGATTCCCGGTGGGGCCTACGTGCGGGATGACCTTAGATGTCGAGGCTTTTTTAACTTGTGAGATTTAAACATGTGAATTATTTCGTTTTCTGATCTTGTTGGTGATGACAGATGGAAAAAAATTGAAAATATTCTCTTTAAAATTCTCTTAGCGAATCAATTCGTTTTGTCATTTAGAGTTAAACTATTAAGATGAAAAATATTTTAATATATTTAATTACAAATCTTGTACAAATCCACGAAATTGATAGCAAACTGTTACCGGTTTACCATTTATACCAAACGTTTACCATTCATTTTATTAAGATGTAGGCAATATGTAACTCAAGTAAATCCCAGTGCTTTTTGTTTTTACTTCCGATTGATATATGCTTGGGGCCTTCCGATGAAGACCCTTTTCCTAACATATCGAGCTACCACGACAGAATTATAAGAAAAAGTAAAAAAAATAACGAATGGATTCTGTCCCAGGGCGACAGAGCATCTGAATCTAACCCCGGTTCGAATCGTCATGGCGCCTTCATTTTTTCTCTCCCACTGAAGGTTACGAAAAGATGGCAGAGGAAAAGAAAGGATATATAGGAGGAAAGAGAAAAAATGAGGATTTTTGGTGGTCAGAGAAAAAAGAAGAGGGGTCCCTTTTTCGCCTTCTGTTGAGAAGGAAGATTTATTGCGCAAGAGTAGAGCAGCGGAGGGCCGATGGGATGAGATCTCTTTACCAGAAGAGGAGGGCAGTGGAAAGGGAGTTCCTAGGGGAAAGGAGAAGAGGGACTTTTTCTCGGAATCGAGAGAGAAAACACCAATGACGGGATGCAGCGTTTGAAACGGGAGAAGCGGCGAAAAAAATGCGGTGAGCTATGCGTGGGATTCTTCCCGTTCCGTCGGATGCGTTTTAACAGGACCCGATGGTTTACGCCATTTTTCCCGTTATTTTTTTCCTCCAAAAAATTAGAGAAACGGCCACTTATTGGTTCGGGTCGATAAATCACTCGCGGATTGCAATATTGGGCCTAATTTGGTGCCGTTCGTAATTGGGACCCTCTCTTAATGTTGGGGATTTCAATGCTTGAGATGAATTGGACGTTCTCTTATCTTTGCGGTGTCGATTTTTGCCACATTCCGTGAATATCTGCTGGTTTTGGGGTATGAGGGTGCGAGAGTTCTGGAATTTGGCTAGTTGATACGAAGGATGAGGGGTTGCCTCACTGGTGATCCTGGAATACAGTATGTCCGGAGGGCTCCCGGATAGCCAAATTGGCTGCGAGTTCGCCTTGGGTGCGAGCGGTCCCGGGTTCTATTCACGGTGGTGGCTCAATTGTGCGCTGTTAACAACACTACTACCAGCAATCGGGTGCTGATATGAGTAGCAGACGCATCTTTGTAGGATAAGGATTAATTTATCTAATATTGCCATCGTAGTCAAATTCAACCACTTAGACACAGGGTCTCATTACACTTATTCCGATAACTTTCGAAGTGGTTCTAAAGAAATGTAATAAAGGTGTGGTTCTCACAAAAGAAGAGAAGAACTTAATGGACAGGATTTTCGTAAAACTTATTAATGCAGAAATAGTCTACTAAGAGGTAAATTTTTTTACTCCAATGAACGACGTCCATGAAATCTAAGAGAAAACGGAAAGAAGTTACAACAAAATATTTTTATGGTTACTTAGCTTTTTCTGGTCGTTTTTCCGTGGAGCATAGAATATTGGATCCTTTTGTATAATTTTTCCTTCCCTGTATTATTTTTATTGTAACCTGTACTTTTATTATATTGTAGTTCTATAATTACTTTTATTCTCCATTTTTATATCTATCTTCTTATGATTTTTATTCATTTCTTTTAAATTTGTACATTTTATTCTTATTATTATTTTCTTATTTTGTTTGTTTGTTACATGGTTAATTGTTTATAATCCATTGTAAAGGTCTTGTGCTGTTTATGGGTTCATTTTAAATAAATATTACAACGTTAGATTTTGGTAGGAATGTTAGTATTTTTACATCCTCTGCCACACACTATTTGCGGCTCTCAATGTGAACATTTATATAATCTTAAGGACGAAATAAATTGTTAGCAGAGATGGATGAATAATATAAGGTTGGATAACTAAAGGCAGGTATATATTATACGATCTTTCGGGAAAGAAGGCAGAATTATGGTTAACAATTTTCAAATGATGCGAGGAGACAAGGTTTCCAGATAAATGGGCGTGAAAATTCACGATGAGGGATTAATCGCATTAGTCTATTTTTCCGCAATTACCCCACTAATAGCGATTCCTTAGAAATTATAGTGAAGAACAATAATAAGTAGGAATTGGACAATAACTGGGAGAGAATGCAAACATCTCTATCCTATCAAGGAAAACCATGTCATCTCTCAAACTCGGGATCTTTCTTTGCTAAGCATGCGGACCATACCGCCTCAGAGGTAGGCAGTTTAGGTGAATATATATCCTTAGACAGAACCCTTTTTTAGTTCATGAATTTAAACATAAGGAATGATTTCCAGCTGCTATCTTGATGTGGCCATACTAAATCAAAATTCCATCCCAATTCCATAAAACAGTGCTTCCCAACTGGTGTGCCATTATTAGGCTTAGCGTGCCTCGTAATATCCATGTGTAATTTTTGGTACTTATGTACATCATACATTCGCTTAAGTTTTCGAGATATATTATCTTTTAATATAACTTAGTCGATGGTGTATTAACCAATTCGAATATACGCATAGTATTCTTTTCTTTATATGTTTTAATTATATCGTACCGTATGCTTTGCCGGTCGCGGTGTGGTTAGCACGATAGCGCTCCAACCCCAAGGTCCCGAGTTCGAATCCCGGCTTGTTGGACTTTTCCGCTTAAAAAATGGTCGTGTGTGTTCGTCTTTTTTATTGTTAATTAATTATTAAAATTGATGTAATTGGGATTAGCTATCTGTTTCCATTATAGAAATTATTATTATTGTTGTTGTTATTATTATTTTAGGGTGCCCAAAACTTAGGATCAATGCGTAAGTGTGCCGCGAAGGTAGAAAGGTTGGGCAGCATAGTTATAAGGTGAGCATAAAAGTATTGTCGGGAAAAAGGGCAATTTTCGGCAGAAGCTTCTAATCGTTTCAAGCGCTATTTGCGTTTCAATAAAACTAACCACATACCGAATAAAGAAGTAGCGTAGGTTAGCCATCTTCAATTTTCAAATTCCAAACATTCCGTAAATTGTTAAGATCGCGGTTAACTGTCGGCTGAAATTGTGCGGCGAAGCCTGTTTGGAGGAAGCTGGTCGAAAAAATTGCCATGGTTATTCAGAGGATGGATGAGGGAAAGACGCCGATTGGTAATTAAGATGGGGAGAAAGCTTATATTTAAGTGGATATGGTAAATGGGGAGTTTAGATGTGGTGTGAGGGGTAGGGGGCTTTGGTGGGCAGTTGGTGCCCATTGTGGGAGGGACCTTTTTCGCGAAGGGGCGAACGTTTACAGTAAAAAAAGATCGAGAGAGATTCAGCCATGTCTTTCCTTGGGAAAAGGCCAATCGCTGCAGATCTTCCCTCACTTCAGTTCCTTACCGAAGACTGAAATCGTTATCCATTTCCTTGTTTACTCTTAAAACGAATGAAGCTTTGTTCTTTCCAATTTCCTTGTATTTTGTAACTGGTAGGCATCTTTTTAATCTCATGAAGACTGAGATAAGCCGATATCCTGTCTTCTCATCACTATTTTGTGCAGTTGAGAGACACCGTCAGCATTTTTGATACGAACGAAGCAGCAGTCTCTCTCTTTCTCTGTCCATCCTTGTTTGATGCGTGAATAGCAGTTACTCATCGTAGCTCTGTTGCTGTTGCTGCATTGTTTTCCATACGCAAATAGTGATCTTCTTTTTAGCGATTCTAATGTTTTTAGTATCTATAACGGAAATTATTGTACTTTTTTAACCTCCACTTTAACCTAAACTTTGTTTTCTATTTGTTTATTTCTGTCTGCGATGGCGGAGTGGTTAACATGCTAGTGCTCCAGCACCAGGAACTGTTGTTTGTTTTCGTAATAATTATTGAAATGGATGTTATTATATTGAAATTGGGGCCCCACTGTTTCCAATACAGACAAAATAAGGATAAAGGAAAGGAAGGTAACTTAGTAGGTTGTAAAACCTACGAAAATCCCAAAGGAATAACAAGTGTGAAAAATAGCGACACGACTGGGACTCGAACCCAGGTCTCCCACTTTCCGGGCAGGTATTCTAACCACTGAACTACCGTGCCGCGTCTCTCTCACACTGTTAAGGGAATGCTTTGTGAGCAAGACTGGCAGTCTCCACATAGTGGCACAACCTGCCGTCCGAGGTCCTCACAGAGGCAGCC
>KZ308386.1:823581-869074 GCA_000376725.2 Ladona fulva | reverse complement strand
GATTTTTAATATTTTAAAAACTTTTCTACACCATTATATTTATATGGTTGTATATGTTTGTTTTTTTAAGTTATTTGTGATTGTTCTTTCACCTCTTTTTTCAGGTTATAGAATTATGTTCTTTATTTTAAAGTCTAGCTATTACTATCACTAGGTTCTGCAGATTTTTTACACCCCCTTCTTGTGGGTTTTTCCTGCTGCGAAATATTTTTTCGAAGCTCTTGACTTTATGGATTTCATGCACTCATAGTTTCTTCCTTCTTTTATCATTTTTATTGCTCTATCTTTTCCTGGTATTAAAATTAAATAGGATTAATGTTAGAGGGGACTTCGTAGCTCCAATCTCCCGCAATAAAGACGTTTCTACTCTTTTTGCTACTGCTTCTAGAGTCCTGTCACAGCAATATAGCCCTACAGGTTTTTTGTTATTTGGTGTGCAGCGATACTGTGCATGATATGAATGATGGTCTTAAACAGTAACGGAGGATGTATATTTAGACACGTAGAGGTTCATTTTTCTCCTGAATTTTTGACCCATTAAACTGAAATCGCTTAACAAGTGCATGATCTTACAATAACGGATGCCGACTTCTCACGATAAATGCAGCCGTTAGTTTTGTTAATGTTCTGGCATCAGAGATGTATTTGAATTTCTACTTTATTTTTGTTTCAGATTTTGTCAGATGAACGTGCGAAACGCTTCCCTTTCGATGACAAAATGTTCAGTGTTGCAATTTCGGCTTTTTCTATGCAGTAAATGGCAGAATTAATTATCTCTTCCCTGCTTTGCATTTCTGACCATATGGTATTTACCATTTTGCCTCTCCGCAAAGTGAGTTACTGATGAAAATTTAAAGTGTATGTTGTCTTGCAAAGAAGGTTCCCTTTTAGGCCTTTTCGCGCGAGGGTAACTCATTCTTTTCCGCCAATAGCATCTTAATATCACCGTCGGCCGATCAAAGAAGCAGTACTAACTTATCGTCCCATCTCGAGCGTGTATCGAGGAATCGGTCGTATGTTACTGCGGTCACTTGCACTCGGACGCCAGGGGTCTTACCGCCCTCGGACGGAAAAAAAGGAAAGCCAGTATATTGGAAGAAAAAGAAGAATGACCGGGTATATGTTACCCGGAGATGGAACCGAAAAAGCAAGATAGGAAAACGTCGCAGAAAAAAATCGCGCACAAAAGACTTCGCATTTCGTTTCTTTTTTTTTTCATCTCCGCCTTCTGCCGATAGGGGCGGTGTCGGCGGCAGGTGGGAGTGCTCTATTCTTTCTCTCGACTTCCCCCTTTTTTCACCCACGCACACCTTTAACGTCTCTCCTCATACGCCCCTCATCCATCTCTCCAAGACGCTTTATATACTTTTTTAGGGGCAGGCGCCATTTCCTTTCCAAACGCTATCCCCCGAGAGGAAAAAAATGTTTTCTCCCGGTTGCCATGGTGACGCCGGATCTTTTTTTGTGCGAGGATCGAATCGTGGGGCCGGAAAAATCTTTTTGGGCTGTACAGCGCCTAGGAAGCGCTCGAATGGAAGGAACGTTTTCTGTGTTCTTTTTCTTAGCGGTGGAGGCGAAGGAATTTGTGGAATGACGGATTTATGAGGGAGAAATAGAATCTTACTCCGCTGAAATACTTCTCAAGATACAATGATTGTATGTGTTCCGCGTTTTCGGTCTCGTAATTTGGAATTGAATGGTGTGCATTTTTGCTGCGTTTCCGGTTTGGCGGAATTATTGTTTTAATCGGTACCCTTTTCCACGAGGAATTTCAGGTCTCCGCACGGATTGTTATCTCCAAATATGAGATTTGAGATTAATTTGCTTCTTTCCTTCAAATAACTTGTCCTTAAGAACCTCAATTACATATACAGTGGCATCTCAACTTAGAAACCCCTCTACATACGAACTGTTTGACGTGGGAACTTTTTTAGTATCTAGATACAAACTCCATTTCTATATGCGAACCGTAGGTATAATGAAAAGCAGGATTTGAGATAACTTTTCGAGTTACTACCTTAGAACTGGGAAGAATTAAGTTCCCTTGTAAGTTTTCTTTGTAATCTACAGTCAATTTCTTTCTGTATCAAAAAAATACAGTGGTTTAGTTTTTTGTCAATCGCAAGCGATATCGTCGTATGTCGTTTTTTTATTTCTCTAATAGGAACATGAGAATTTTCATGTATATCCATTCAATAATTATTATTTACGAACAGTTATCCTTTGTTGAACCGCGATGGTATAATGTCCTGTTTACTGGTGATAAAGTGAGGGTGGACAGGACTTGTGAACTCACAATAGATGGCCCGTAAGAATATTTCAAGTGCTTCAGATTTGACATTGAATTGTTGTATTATATAATGAATATGATATTTAATATAGATATGAATAAACTAGTATTATATTTAAACCTATAACTATTGAAATATACATATTTTCATATATACTGTTGGTCCAAGTCGTTGCTCAAGAAGACCAAGATAATAGGATAAATTAATGCACAGCGTCTATACGTATATACATTTGTTTTTGTTATAATAAGTTATAATTATAACAATATAAGTAAAACTGGACAAAACAATTTTGCTGGAGAATTACAATTGTGGCTGTCCTTCACTGGGTTCCAGCTATCCTCAGGAGAGCCAAACATTTACGAACAAAAACAACCAACCTTAACCGGAAAAATCCTACCGGTCAGGAATCGAGCTCGGACCTTGGGGTTGGTGCCTTTGCACGCTATCCTTTCCGCCAGTAATTTATAGAAATTGCAGAATGTACCGGCTGAACGAATTGCTTACATAGTCTCCAATAGTCAGTAACTTTTGGAGAAACATTTTCAGATCAGTCGTTAGATATTTTAGACTGTAAATTGTATCGTCGAAAAAATTGCTATTATATCTTTAACTTCATTTCCTCATTTTAATTTTTCGCCGTATTCAAAACTGCTACCTTATCTGATATTTTAATGCTCAATAAGTGCGTTAACATTAACTCTATCAGCCAGTGACAACTTGTGACTTGAGTTATTTTTGAGTTAATAGTGATACTAAAAGCGTGGCTCAAGTCTAAGATATTCCCGACCAATGCAGTCAGCAATGCATGTAGTATATAATAATTTGATGAAAGAAGGATAGTGTTTAGTGGTATTTAATTATTTATAATATCTTTCTACAATTATTTAATCCTGTTAAATAAATACTCCTAATGGAAACCATATTACAGAACTATTTTCGGTCAAATGAAGGAAACAGAATTGTACTTTTTCCACAGGAATTTATTCACACGACCGGTTTCGACGAATGATCGTCATCCTCAGGCCTGAATGACGAATGGTCGTCATCCTCATTCTGTTTCCTTTATTTTACATGATGGATTTCCACCACATCTTGCCTGACTCTGTGAATAATTATTTTCGGTGTCAATAATCATAAAAAAGACTTTGAACAACGGTTAGCTATTCAAGGATTCCGAATATTATATAAAGAACCAATTACATTTATGTTTCATTCCATATATAATGTGACAACACCGACGCATAATTCTTGAAATTGAGCAGCATGGCAGTACTTTATTTCTGTTGACTGTGTGAATGCGATATACTTCTTATTCGAGATAAAAGAATTTGCCTTAGATCCAGTGACTTTGATTTCGGCTGTAGAACGCTAACGAGCACCACATTAGGACATCTTTACCCCTCTTTTTAACGCAGAAAACAAATTCTTTGCATACCTAGAGGTCACTTGCCCTCATCCGTAGGCGATGGACAGATTTTCAAGATCGTCTCGATAGGGCAGCTTTCTCTTTCCTGCTCTCGGAGCAACGCACCAAAAAATTAAGGAAAAAAACACGCGAGGTAACTTAACAACCCCCGGTTACATCGCTTAAAAGTCTCCCCGGATTTTTTACCAGCGGATTTTATGACCCTTCGCCTTTTTCCTTCCAGGTGCTAGCCTTCTCTTATCTACCACTTCTTCCTTAGGTTCGCTCTTAGAGAAGACATCAGTCCCCGGATCCGAGATTCCTTACCGAGAAAATAGATACGGTCAGGGGAGAAAGTCCTCGTGTATAGCACGGGACCTTATATAACCTGGTCTATTGAGGGATAGATCCGATCAGGCCGTGTCCGGTAGGGTGTCGGACACGGAGGCAGTCGGGGGTCTGCCGTGTAGGCAGGTGGCACGCGCTCCTCAACGCCCCCGAGCGGGGATTCAAAGCCTCTATAACTCTCTTTCCTTTCCCTTTCTTCTGCTATAGTAAGTCTCCGCCCCCTGAGGCCCTCCGATGAAGGGATATTTCCTCCATATGTGGAATCGATTAGGAAGCAAGTTGTTGGGCTCTTTGGAAGAATGGTTGCTGTTAATTTATAGAAAAATTCGTTCATTAGGGTTGAAAGAGGGAGCTTTACTGTAGCTTGAGGATGTTCATCTACATCTACATTAATATCCTGCAAGTCGCCTTTCGGCGTGTGGCAGGGGGTGTAAAAACCAAGCGCTTGAGTTACCTATTTAGTTAATTGTTATCGCGTATCGTTCGCGGAAAGAATGAACCCCTAAAATGACTTTTTTCGCAGCTATTTCTCTTATTTTACGCTCATTGTCGGATCGGCCGAAGTAGTAAGGGGGATAATACCATTTACGTCATCCGCAAATCTCTGAATATACCAAACTATCGCAATCTAGCATCCAATCTCCTTTCTTTCAAGGATTCCCTACCTCCGTCTGAGAGCATTTGCGTAACGCTTGCTTCTCTATCGTAGCACTTTAAAAGAAATCTTATCGCCAATAGCTGCACCTTCTCGAGTTTGCGAGCATTCGTTTCGTCCCCTAGGTCCCATATACTCGCCACATATTCCAGATGGTGCCTAACTAACGTGAAATAGCATCGCTCTATAACCTTTTCATCACATCTACCTACAATACGCTTCGTAAAACCGAGCTATTTAGTTGCTTTACCGCATATTTCTCGAATATCTGTGCTCCAGTTTAAGTTATTTGTAATGGTGATTACGAGATGTTCAACTGACAATATTTATATTCATTCCACTGATTTTGTATGGGAGGTTCTGACGTAATCGTTTCCTTTGGAAGAAATTTACTGCAGAGCATTTATTTACATTAGGTACATAGTTGCCATTTTTCGCACCACCTTTGTATATGAACTAAATCTTTTAAGAGTATGTTCCAACGTGATTTTAACCTTGCATGAAAGAACGCTATAGAGAAAGAATTAATACCAGTTAATAATTTCCTCACATGTATTTTACTGACAACCGGTTTCGACTCTAACGAGCCATCATCATACATCATTTACATTCGTAGCTCCGGAAAACTTCTCATTTTATTGCAGATTTTGCGGGAGAGCAAGGAACGGGGAAGGGTCATCGAAAGAAAATGTCATTAGTAAGTACAGAGAACGCCGACACGATCTCAATGACCGCCAAGTTAAGATACTGGAATTCTATGAATCTGATGGTTCCCTTATTTTCTAGCCTTCTCAAGACCTTTTCTGTTTCTCCTGCATCATTGGGAGTGGTCATTTATTAGCCCCGGTTTCCGCCCGGTTCCCACTTTTTACTTTCTTATCTTCGAACTGAGAAAGGGGCTTTCCGCACCAAAAAGCTAATTTTTTGCCATGAGAAACGGTTAATTTTTTTTTTTTATCTCTCGGAATGTCTTTCCAGAGCTGTGAACCCTCTCCTTGGAATTTTTTTTTTTTTTGCCCCGTCAAGTTTTTTCCTCCGCCCGACTTGGTTCCGATTTTTGGTGGAAAAAACAATGCCTTCATTCTTTTCCCCTAAGGAACAGTCATTCGGAAAACTTCCATCCTTTCTTTATTCTTGGAAATTTTTTGCTTCCCCAATGACTTGGATCGATTGGTGAAAAAGTCCATAAAGAATTTTTACTAAAATTGCGCCCATGTCAAGCATTAATTTCGTTTCCTGTAGCAGCGATAACAGAAATAGAAGAAAAATAAAAATTGTGTAGTTAAATTTGCGCAGGGACTAAAAAGTTTAGTATATTATTATGGCAATTGCCTCAGAGCTAAACATTCAGTAAGTCTTCGACTGTAAAGTCACGATAGCAGATTTTCTACATCCAATCTACATGTCTACATATGGTGTACATTTAATCATCATCATAAGTCGGTCGGTTCATGTGATCTTAAGTTCCATACATACTTCCTTCAAATCTTGAAAACCTATCTCATCCTTAATGTTGTCCAATAATAACTGAAAAAATGAGAAATGTGAGCGACTACAACGATCAAAAGTGACAACTTAGAGCTGCTTATTACGTAGCAGTAGTAGTAAGTTTTATGTGGGCCGCGGTGGCGGAGGGGATAGATCTCCAACTGCAAGGTCCCGGGTTCGAATCCTGGCTGGTCGGATTTTTCCAGTTAGGGAATGGTCGTGTGTGTTCGTACTTCGTTATTGTTAATTAATTATTAAAATGGACGTAATTTGGAATAGCTTTCAGTTTCCTTTATAGAAGATATTATTATTATTATTAATAAAAGCTATTTGACAACCAAGGTCACTCAGCATTGAAGCCCCCTCCGGAAATCGATTCCGGAACCGCTTTCACCGAAGGAACGAGTTACTCATTTGGTTACCAGGAATCCACGCTTATTACTCCTGATGCGGATGATCTGGATTAAGTTTTATTGTAGTACACTAAATATTCATCGGTAGGTATCACTTGGTATAAGTATATCGAATGATGAATATTTGTTGCAAAGAATGTAACGGCACGAAACAACCATTGATTCTGAAATCGCTTAAATGTAAGTCGAAGCTGAAAATTCAACAATTGAGTTTCATCAAGCGAGTAAATGTTGTCCCAGGAGAAGCATAACAGTTAAAGTTCCCGATAAACAACGAGCGCAATCTTCGAGAGACGACGACCAAGCGTTACAAGGAAATGATCGCTAAAACAGATAGTTACTTCTGGTCGTTTTTTCCGCAGAGAATTAGAGATACGAACAGGATGGATTAGGTTAGGTCTTTGGTGTTGATACACCCCCTGCCATGCGCCACTGGCGGCTTGCGGGGCATGAATCCAAGACCAAATCTAAAAGCTAAAGCTTGTCATAACTTAATGTACAGAATCTTCACAATGACAACCTTCAAATTGAGCTATACTAAGTGCGACAAACCAATATACCTGAGCGTACATGTTGGACTCCGTTTCACGAGAATATAATCCTGCGAATATTAAAGTAAAGTAAACCGAAAAAATTACTTACCTCGAACAGTTAGCAAGTCGAGGCATCAGTGAGTTAGACGTTTGGGTCCTTCCATCCTTTTCTCTTTGTAAATGTAATTCAAGCAATCGTGGTTAAGTTGAAATATTTCTCGAGGTGGAAATCATTCCTGAAATATTTCGAGTAAACCAGAAGCTTATTTAAAACTTACATTTAAATATTCAACTTGTCATTTACTTGGCCAAACAGCGCGTAAAGGATGGCAGAAATAGCCCCAACGGGCTCAGAAAGTGCGCTGTCATGGTTTCAGGAACCGATGTAATTATTTGTGCCTTTAGAAAACGAAATTTTTGGAAACCATTCCATTTGAGCCAAATAAGATGTGGAAATGCGGGGCATGAATTTACAAATCGGTGTTGAAATTGGGAATATTGGAATGATATTTGGATACAACGCTGGACGAAAAAGTCTGCGAAGCGTGAAGAGAAACCTTTGTAAAAAATTCGCGAGTCAAAAAGAGTGGAGGAATTTCAGGAGGAAAAAGATGAAAAACGGGATTTAGTTGTCTAAAACTGAAGGAGAAATCGGAGAAATTTTGAAAATTCTTCTGAAGGGAAGGTTGCCCACCTTTGCTCTGACTTGAGGCGAAGAAGAATTTTGAATTTCTATTTTATAGTATATATATCTTCGATTGATTAAAACAAGGCCTCCCGGACAATTCAACATTCACTAATGAGCACATCAAGAATTTTCGCTGAGAGTGGGTCTGGACTGAGGGATCATAACCAAGAGTGTAATGTAGGTGTTAAACTTTGTAATGCGAAATTATTGATAGTCACTATAAGATTTTATTGCCAAAAAAGGAAATTTTATAAGTTTTCTTTGTACTTTTCTTCGGAGGCTACGAGTAATTCTAAAAAAAATTAGGTTCTGAAGGATGTTCTTTTAGAATCTTAGGGTGGCCAATGCTCTGGGTGAGCGCCTGCATTCAAGGTGTAAAACCTCTTTGCGCTGGTATTTATCACCCCTATTTCTTTGTGGACTCTTTCATACTTTGTATCTTTTTTACTAAGCTGTTCTCTTAGGTAATTTACATCCACAACTCCTTCTAAAGAAAGATTGCCTTACTATTGTGGAGCCCCTGATGATGGAGGCATTGTCTCTGAAATGCGCATTGAAATTTCTCAAAAATCGGTTATCCGGAGCTTCCCGTTTGTCTCTAAACGAGAGCTCCGCCTGCCGACATGCGACTTACGGAGTGCTTTTAAGCCTCTGCTGGCTACGTCTGGTTTTTTTCTTTTTACTTATATTTACACTTACGTTATGTTTCATTGTAATTACGTTTACAATATGGTAGATGGAAGAAGTATTAATCTCGTCTTAATAATTGTTATTGTAGTATTATTGTTAAATATGCTGAGGTAATTTCGTACGTAGGGCTCCACCGGTAATCGAACCCGGTACCACTTTCACCGAAGACGAACGCGTATTTCTTGGCTATCCGGGAGCCCAAATATTTGTTATTAATCGTTTGTCGCGATTAATGTCGAATTTAAAACTAGGTGAAGAAAAATGAAAAACAATCTTTTACCTTTTACCCCAGAAAAAAGTAAATGATAGATTACTACCACAAAGTGGAGGCCGATTCAATAGGTTCTGTGGAAACGAGGTTTTCCGCGTCAATAATCGAACTCTCCCGATCGATATTTTCGATTACGATTCTCGTTCCACACCGCGATCGTGGAGAAAGTAAGGCCCTTTCCCTCACGCATTTCTTGACCGCTGCGAATATCTAACCGTCCACGGCCCGTCTTTTTTTTCACCCCGAAGAACAAGATGCCGGCGACTCCGGAATGGTCAGTCAGCTGGCACCGCTCGTGTTACTGGGAGGGCCCCTTTCTCCCGAGAAATAAATTGCCGTTGACCGCTCGAACGATCTTTTCTCGATACTCCGTGGAGAGGTTAAAGATTCCAGCTCCTTCCTTTTAAGGGAGTTCCCCCTTTTCTCTTCGACGTTTCCCCCTCCAATGAGCGCGGTTCCTTTCCTAAGGAGCGGGCCACATCCTCCGCTATCAATCACTCCCGCTTTTTTCCTTCTCTTCTGCCACGCAGGGGAAGAATGGGAAAAAATTCTAGCAGCGTGTATTTTGGACAAATTTTTGTGTTGCGTGGGTTTTTGGGGATGCTTTTAGGGTGACTTTTATTGGACGTAGGTGTTGGGCTAAGAGTGGCCTCAGGTCCGGCTGAATGGCGCGATTTTTCTCTCTGGTCCTGTTTCCTGGAGTTTGGATGATTCCGTTTATCGAGCTTGAAATTTTGTTCGGCAGTTACCATATTTCTCGTCGTATGATCTTTCCCGTATTTCTCGGCGCCGCGAATTTGAAGCATGACATTCAAGTGAAAACTTTAATAGCTCGGAGATAATTTGGATTATGATAATTTTAACCATGTAATTCAATCGATTTATGTGTCGACCCTCCAAAGTGGGCTTTCTCGTTCATGCAGAGCAGCTCAGTTATTTACTTGGACAGAACCTCCGAATGGTATTCCGAGACACGTCAGTGTGTCGTGACTACGATGATGACCCGAATCGAAGGTCGAAATCGAAGTTAACAGAAATGCCACGATAAAAAAAGGAAACATTCCGAAAATGCTCTCAGATGAAAGTCTTGAAAGAAAGAAGATTAGAAGCTAGGCTGCGATTGCTTGATAAATTCAGAGAAAGTGCATTTGCGGAAAACAAAATCGGTATTATGCAACCCCCTGCTACTTCGGTCGATTCTACGATAGGTGTAAAATGAGAGTTATAGAATGCGAAGACAAGTCGTGTCAGGGACTCGTTCTTTCAACGATGCGCGACAGTGATAAGCTGAAGAGGTACTCGAACACTTCGTATTTACACCCCCCTGGCATAAGCTGAAAGGCGGTTTGCAAGGTATTGATTTCTGATAATCTGAATAAGAAATCTGATAATGTGAGTGTTGTAGCAACGAGACAGTTTTGGATACGAAAGGGAGTGATTGTTCAGTGAAAGATCGAGGCAGACATGTTGGAAGTGCGGTGAACCGAAGGTGGACGTTATAAAAGTTCTTAGAATAGAGTGCGGAGTTTTTCTTTTAATTTTTTGCTCACTTATCCCTGAACCTAAGAGTACGTAACACTTTTAATAAGGAATTCCGATAATATGAAGAAGGAATTGAAGATATTCTGGATATTCTTCATGAGCTTATCCTTGTTTGGGCTAAAAATTACGAAATTCTTTCGAGAATACCATGTAATAACAGATTGTCCTAAAATTTCGCAGCCAGTAGGATTCGAACCTACGCTCCCAGAGGGAAACTGATTTCGAGTCAGTCGCCTTAACCACTCGGCCACGGCTGCAGGTATTTTTTTCAGGTCATTATTTTGTGATTAGGATTTGTAGCAAGGTTTTCAGTTAATCCTGTCGCGTTTGTCGTCATGCACAAATGTATCGAGTGAAATAATTTTTATTTCACCAGATCTGTAATGTATTTTCCACTTGGAATATTATAAAATCAAGATTACTCATGCTATCAGTCATTACCATCTCAGAAAGTAACTCTTGCAATTTTAGTGGCTGTTGATGAACTACTATTCAGTATGACGCGCCATGTTACTGAATTTTCAAATCGCTTTACTTTTCTCTCCGGGACACCGAAAAACGAAAACAAATTTCGGTTCAGTTCTGGCGCCCTCTTCTGCCCTCTGATCTTCTGATGAACCTCAGCTCCTTCTTCCTGCGTTGAACAGGATTGTTTCGCTTCAGCCATTATAATATTATGAAAGGTTGTTTTATCATTTCTAACTTTTAAAATTTACATCACATTACACTTAATTTTACAATAAAAGTCGTCGTTGAACGTGCTTAATAAACTACCAAAAATAAACACGACTCACTCAAGACGAAAATACCTTTTGATTGTATTTACTTACTCCACTCTCGAAAATAATAGCCCAACTATCTACTTGAGAATTTTAAAAGTATACCTTCAGTCAGCTACCGCATGAATTCAAGGGCTCTTGATGATTTCTATTACCCCTCTCACAAAACAACGCCTTTGCAGAGATCTTTCATTGTCTCAGCAATTAATCTTTGGAATTCCCTTCCAAATAGCATAAGAAATGCAAGGAGTTTTTACCAATCTAAATATTTACTTTTCTTGTATCTTCGGACACTGTAGTACAATTGTATATTGTAATTTAAATTATATATATATATTATATTATTCTAAACTGCATTATATAATTAATTATTATTTTGTTTTCTGCGACAATGTATTGGATTTGTATGAATTTGATTTTGTCCTTAGGGGACTTCCTACCACAGGGCATCAAAAAATATTACTATTATTAATAAACCTTCTTCCGATCAGGTTTAAGAAAATGTGCATTTTTGGAAATCGAAAGTTGGAGTGGAATAAATTAATGGTTTCCAGTTTGGAATAAATTAATGGGCTCAAAAGTTTAATTTCTGTTTGGCTCGGGTTCGGTTTTCAAACCGGCAAAAAGTATCGTTTATTTGCTTTGGTTTTCGGTTTGGTTACGGTTCTATTCTGTGATTCTCACCGACGGTCCTCCTTTATCAAGAAATAAATTTTTCGTGTGTGAAATACTTCAACTATATATGTACGTCACCCCTGTCCACATAAAAAATCGATAGTAAGAAAACCAATGGGTTTAATGTCTCTTATTTGTTTTTGATGGAAATTGGTTTACTTAGCCTACGCAGCTTCACTCCCCATCGTCTTAGGAAACACTCACATAATCATTCTTCGCCATTCTTTCCCCTCTCCTTTTTTTCCAGAGACCTCTTCCTGCTTCCACAGTTGTCATTCTGCTGCTGTTTAGTCACTCTCTTCCAAAGTGTCAGAGAGTCGTCAGGAAACTCGAGCGATTATTAATAGTCCCTTTAGAAATTCACATCTCAGCAGATTAGTACTCTTCCGAGGGAACATCTTTTTAAGTAGCCTCTTAAGTGAGTCGTGTTTTATAGAATTATTTTTCTTTCGCCATTTTTTTCTAAATTCCTGTTTTGTTCAGCACTTTAGATCCATTCCGTCTGATTTTTATGTAATTGGATTCGGAAAATGAATTGTGTCACGCGTAAAACTGAGATCTGAGAAAGAATCGCAGTCCTTTAAAAAATTATTACATCCTTCATTTTAAAATTTACTTCAGAATAAACGATGATCAAACGTACTTTTGTGAAGAGCCATATAACCGAAAAAGTGTATAATTTTCATAGCGCATACCGTGTAAGTGACGCAATTCTCTCTCTTGCCTTTGGAGGTAAACCTTACTTATTTGTTATTTTTACCTTCCATTGAATCACAATTGTATTCTAAATATGCCGTTATAATTATTCCATTGCATTGACCCATAAAGGAAGGCCACAGGTGTATTGCGACCCTCCGATGAAGGCAGGTTCCTCACACCTGAAATAGATAATTACATAGAATGAAATTTGCCTTGCAAGAGGATAAATATAGAGAAAAAGGTTAAGTCCAATGTCCCAAAGAACGAGAATGAAATGTAATAATTAATGGATAATTACCGAGAAAACTCCATCAAAAAGTGTGTTTATAAGTTGGCTTTGCGTGATGGGGAAGAGAAAAAAAATCAGTTGGAAACCGTTCATCACGGATGCGAGAAAAGTTGCAAGATGCGCAGGAAGTGAGAGGAAGTTTCGATGGACCACAGTGACCGGGAGATGAGAAAAAAAGAAAAGGAAAGTGGGGAAGGATGCACCCTAAGGTCACCAGCCTCTCTCTCTTTTTTCGCTGCTAACGAGATACAGGCGCAAGACGAGGGGGAGATGACCATCGAAGGACTCCTGAGGACACTTTGACACCGGAGACGATCCGGAAATGGACGGCAGGAACAGACGAGAAAAAATGGAAGGCGGCCAAAGTCTGAAACAGAAGAATATTAGGAAAACAATCTGTTCTTCGGCTAAGACGGTAACAATGCGGTGACTGGAATAAATAGTCTCTCTCCTATCCAAAATAAACGTGGATATTGTTAATTGTCATTGATCAGAATCATACTGGCTAACCTTTGCATAATATTGATGGGGAAGACACTAACTGTTGTTCGTACATTATACAACAACAGAAATAAATTGAGGAAAGGTAATTAACAAGAATAAACATGAGAAACAGAGATGAATTTGAACGGTATACGAGGACACTGTATAATGGACACTCAAAGTGTTAAATGAAGATTTAATAAGCATGAGTTAAAAAATTCTTATTTACAAGCAACATTTCACCTGTAGAATAATATGACAAAAAGCATCATAAGTAAGCCATGGAAGGATGCTTCGTTTGGGAGAAAATGTGATTAATGAAATTTTTCTTCTTGGTCTTATTTACATCACTTATAGACTGGAAGATGCTGATAGGGATGATGAATTCTAGAATGTTCATGAATTTGGATTTTAGCCACAAATTTTACGAACTGATGCCCCTCCCTTCTTAAACCTGTAATGGAAAAATTGGGCTCCCTTCGGGATTAAACCAAGAACAGTTCCTCCATGTATGTACGCATACACAACCAAATAGGCTAAGTGGGAGCATAAAATGTGATAGTTGAGCAAATTTTACTCATGCGATGGCACTAGAAAAGGAATTTGCGTTTTTGAATCGATCGAGTAAGCTGAGAAAATTTTAGTTAGAATTTTGTCAATTTGGAAATAGTCGATACTAACAGAGTTAGTTTCCACTATTATCATTCATTTTTAGCTCGCGTGGAATGCCATGGTTGGTATGCGTAGCTAATTTTGCCCTTTAACTTATATTATTCATAAACTTCTAAAGTACTTCCTCGGTCGACAAACATATTGTAGCTCCGTAATCTAAGCGTCCATGCGAATTTTCTTTCCGCTCAGACAAGAGAAATGTTTGAGGCAACTATGCATGACAGGTGTGGAAAAACAGCGTGACTAGATGCGTTGCCGTTTATCGTCAACTGAACGCCTTAGACGAGGCTGTGATTTTGGAGGGCGATTCAATGGAGAGTTAAATTTGAATGTTTTTGGAGAAAATACACTTTGTCGGTTTAGAAACTAGTCTGCGACTGCAAATTTTTGTGGTTAATAAATGAAAGCGGGATTACTCTGTCAAAAAGAGACCGATGGTGTTGTGCTGAAGCAAACTTTCTGTCGTAGTAGGAGAGTTCTTCCGTAGAGGAGAGTTTTTCCGTAGAGAAGATTAAATCGATTTAATTAAACTTGATAACAGTAACATCTTCAAAGAAAAAAAATTCGTAACTTCCACGACAGATTTTTGTTGACTGTAATCGTTAACGAGTTGACAGGTAGTACCCCTGAAGTCAATAAAAATCTGCCGGTAAGTTACGGAGCGTTCTTTCTTTTGAACGGAATTCTACAAAGTCACGCTTAACTTAATATTAAATTAATTTTGATATCAGTTAGACGACATATGGTGGCCGAAACCTAATAAGAAGCTACAAACTTCATTCATAAACGAGTAGCATGAGCTAAAATATATCGCAGTCGGTAGGATTCGAACCTACGCTCCCAGAGGGAAACTGATTTCTAGTCAGTCGCCTTAACCACTCGGCCACGACTGCCTCACGATTTAACGTCCTAATCTTTAGTTTCTCAATGGCCGTCCACCATGATAATATGTGTGAGAATGGCACTCAGGTGTAGGATATGGAATCAGTGGGTATGATAATCAGCATAATTGTATATTAAAATATCGCATATTAGTTAGGTGTGATCTTCTATGTTTGTTATAGCAATTTTATTGCTCCGAGCTGATGATAGAAAACAGTTCTTTCGCATTCGCAGTTCATACAGATTACGTGCTTAACGGGCGAGGAACGGAAGCTGTAAAAAAGATGGTAAACGTCCTCCGTGGTTTTTCCCTGGCGAGTGGACTGAGGTGTCAGGGGGCGGACACACGGAGTGATGTGTGACGGTCATGAGGTTCCTCGGGCCCTATCTTCCTCCATTATTTATTACGTCCGCCCCGAGCTCCAGATTGACTTGCCGCCACCCACGGAAGCCAGGGCTTCTCTTCATTCGCAAACTGTCTTTTCTCCTTAACCACTTTGGGGGATAAATGACGCGAAAAATAAAATATGCAGTAACTTACAAAGATGGGAAGCAATTGATCTAATTACAGATACAAAATATACAGGAAAATAGATCGAGATGACGGCATAATTCTGTGAGCGTATAATGGCCGATGAGGTATGCCAATGGCAGTGTTTCCTAACCTTTTGCCTCTCAAGGAATACTTACGAAATTGAGTTTTGCGGTACACAAAAGCCGGAGGCGTATTTCAGATGGACTTCAAATAAGTATATGAGGAAATCGCCTCGTTTGGAAGAATATGTTTTACGACTTTTCATTGCGAACGAGCATAAAACGGCGAGACATACCGAACTAACGAAACATATCAAGCGATACCTGGTGAAATATCTCCATAATTTATTAAGAACTATGTTATACATATTTTATATAAAAAATAGTAATATTGCTACATAATTCTTTATATATCTTAATAAAAATGGGGAGACATACGTAGCAAGGTCCCCCATCAAAAATTATTGTACAAATTAAAACTTGCGGGCATCAATGCAGAAATAATAGAGTGGATAAAAGACTTCCTCTCCGACAGAGAGCAACGCGTAGTACTTGATGGAATTAGCTCCAACCTAGTTAAGGTAACCTCAGGCGTCCCGCAGGGAAGCGTAATCGGGCCGATACTGTTTTTAATATATATCAACGATCTTAGCAAAATAATCGATAGTAAAGTTAGGATATTTGCGGACGATACGGTAATTTACAGAGAGATTGAGAGAGAAGAGGATAGATTGATCCTTTCGAATGACTTAAATAAAATTGCAAAATGGTGCGATGATTGGCAATTGGAGCTAAATGTAGATAAATGTTCAGTAATTAACTTCTTTGAAAGAAAATCGATAACTAAAGATTACTCGTATAGCCTCCAAGGGAAAAACTTAATAACGGAAGAATCGGTGAAATATCTAGGAGTGACCCTTACTAATAACTTATCATGGAGTGCCCACATCCATAACATATGTGGAAAGGCTTTTAAGAAACTCGGTTTTGTTAAGAGAATAGTCGGAAGAAGCGAAGAAAAAGTCCGCGAGCGTTGTTACTTCGCGTTAGTCAGGCCTCACCTTGAGTATGCATGTAGTATATGGGACCCAGCCGACAAGTGCTGTATTCGAGAAATAGAAAAGGTGCAACGAAAAGCGATACGTTTCGTGAAGAATTGCTATGATAAATCAGTAAGCGTTACTGAGATGCTCAAGAACGCGGGATGGGAATCATTAGAAAAAAGAAGATTAACACTAAGGATAAATTTATTAAATAAGTTCAGAGAAACCACGTTCTCGGAAGACGTCGCGGACATAATGCGCCCTCCCTGCTATATAGGCCGCTCCGATACAGCGAGGAAAATAAGAGAAATAGATGCGAAAACGAACCGATTCAAGAATTCGTTTTTTCCGCGAACGATACGCGAAAGTAATCGACTAGGTAAATAGAGTCTTGGTGCATGCACCCCCTGCCACACGCCGAAAGGTGGCTAGCAGGGTATACACATAGACATAGACATAGCAAAATAAGGCGCTTATAAAATGCGAAATTTGAAATTTGTCTTATCCCTGAATATTATTTATTTATTGCTTAATGCTTTACAATACAACACTCCCAGGTAGAAATCTCGGAGGGTAGAATAACTTAATTGTCAATTTTGCCCTGTACTCGACCTGAGTGAATACCTCCCAAAATCTTTCGTTATGTGCGGAAAACCAGGACTATTTTGTGGTGCAGTGATGTACCGCGGCTCGCCGTTAGGGAAGCACCGCCTTAGAGTACTACTACTAGAGTACTAGTAGGGACACCTATAGTACGAAACCAGGACATTTAACGCGTCGGAAACAAATTTCTGGAATATAGTTGGATAATTCTAGTCATTTTCAACTATTGACAAATGTACATATTTTTATATGTAGAACTCAATTATTAGTTGTAGAATGTTAATAAGGTAACGTCGCCACCTTACCTAGTGTCATCCTGCGGCAGAATTGCACAATATTGATAATAATATACCACTTTCTATGTCCCGAGGCAGGTTTTCATTAGTTACTCTTTCCCATATGTTCCGTACCCTGTAATCTGGTTATTTAATGTAACATATCCTATATCTATGGCATAACATAAGAGGCTTTTTTATTTAAAGTTATTGAGAGTAGGAAAGGAGAGGCAATCTTTAAATCTATATCAAACACTTCTACCTAATGATGGCAAATGCATGTGATTTAGTTTTATGTTATTTTACTATTTTCATATTCCTAACATTTTCTGTCATGCTAATCTTATTTTATACTTTTATCAATATTTTGTAGTTCGCCGCCTCTATGTGAAATCATCCGCTTTTCTGTCATTGGTGAGATCCATGCATAAAGGGAGTTCGCCCCCTCCGGTCTTCGTCCAAGAAAACTCCGCATTATATGGTAAGTCTGCTGAGTAATTGTCCTTGTTACCCCTTCAAAAAGCCAATTTACCGGCCAACTTTTCTCAAGATATGTCGGGCGTTCCAAACTTCCCTTCACAAAAACCTCTTTTGTCATCTCATAGTTGTTTATGAATGCTTATTGAGGCGTTTATTGCAACAAATTGCAATAACGTTAGTAAGGAAAAGAACACTGTCCTTACTAACGTTATGGAGTTCTACAGAGTGACAACTTCGTCAAGTGATTTTAAATTGCAATAATGCTACTCGACATTCTCGCCTGGTTTTTTATTCGATTTTATCGGAAGTGATCTTCATTCTGGTAACTTCTGAAAAGTTCATACATTCGTTATGTCCTTGATTTGCTTTTTTCGTTTTATACGACGACATTTAATCCTGAAAATCTAAGTTAATGAGCTGAGCTGAAGTTATTTTGTTGTCGATGAAATAGAAGTTTTCTCGTGGAATCGAGCACAAATGCAGAACTGTATAATCAGGTCCACCTTATCCCGTACGGCCGTTCGTGTCTGAAGACAAATCTTTGCCTTCTCTACTTGTTGGCATACAATCCAGGATGCTTTTATTTAAGTTCTGCGACACATCTCAACGATTATTTACTTCATTGAATAAATGTAAAGGTAAGTACAGTTTTTTTCATTAGATCTAAGAGGGAATCATTATCTCTTTTAATGGGGATAAAATGAACAAAAATCATTTCCTGATGTAATGAAACCGAAGTAAAAACTATTTAACATAGCTGTAGCAGTATCTTAAAAATTACTAAAAGACCTCGGTATCATCGTTAATAGGTAAAATATCGAAATTCGTTTTTTTTTAAGATCTTCATTTTAAAGACGTTTCTAAGATTTTCTTTCATTTGATTAATTAAAAGTTTATGTGGAAGCGATATACTTTGGAGAGAAATTTGGCCCCCCTCTCTTCTGTCTCCACTGTAATGCGCTCAACTAGTATTTATCTACGATCGGTCGAGGCGTCCCTGGGCGTAAGACACTTCGTTCTCTCGGGGGGGAACGATTTTCGACTCTACCTTGGATGAGAGCTCCGCGATCGTTAACCGATGGCATAAAATACGAAAAACGTGACCTACATACGCACCCTGTAACATTTAAAACGTCAGGGGGTACCTTAAATAACTTTTCTTTGCGCTGTCACGATCCTCTATCATTTCGTGGAATACCGTAGCCTTCATTTTTCCCTCCTTTTTCTTTCATCTCCGGAAAAAACGTTCTTCCCCGATTTTACGACCAACCTTTTAGAATTTTTTGCCTCTTCTTGAAACTTATGCTACATAAAACTTGAAGAGATTCTCAGGGATGCTCACGATTTTTTGCACCTCAAAAGATACTCTTCTTATCCGAAGAGAAAAGTATTTTTTGTCCGATCCTGCGATGACCTTCCGCGGGTCCGAGGATTCTTGCTGGAGGGCAATTCGTCTTCCGAGGAGACGTCACCCCTTTCCTTTGTCGCCCTGCGAGCCGAGTCTCCTCAAGCGTGGATGAGGTTAGGTAAAGGGTCCCTCTCTTTTTTATGCATCTTCCTTCATTTTTTGTCTCTTCCATTGCTCTCCCGTTGGAATTCCCTTTCTAAGCATCTGGATGCAAAGGTATCCGTTGTTTCGAGACGAAAATTTCTCGATGAATCCATGCCCGGACTGAGATGAATTGGCGCTCCAGCCTGGAAGACTTGTAAGCGAACATTCCACGCTTGTAAATGATCTTATTGGTATATTATTCTTATAAAATATAATTTTTATAGCGAATTTTCTAGCATATTTTTCAGGATAATTGTCCTAACCAATATAATGAATGACTTTGCTNAAATTTTAGTTATAATGAAAAAGCTATATATTTTTATTTATTTAATTAATTATTTATTTAATGCATTCACATACAGAGGTAACACCATTTTAGAGTAAATTGCAAATAATAAAGTATAACAAATTAACAATTATATAGAGCAAAACATACACCATAATAAATACACGCAACTAACTATAGGAAATGTTTACAAAGTACAGAATTGTTTACATATACTATGATTGAAACATTCTTTTAAGAAATAGTCATTCGACAATCTGAAAGAGTCTATGGAGGGAGATAGGGAGTTCAGAAAGCTAGGAAGTCGATTGTGCAAAAGATAATCTAGATGTAGGAACATTGAGAAGAGGTTTAAGTCTAGTTGCCCTAGGTGGGACATGGCATTTGAATAGTGACACTAGTTCAGGAGAATCGAAATTGGAGTTTAATATATAGTAGGTGAAAGACAGATCCGATTTAACTAAAGTTTCACTTAAGGATCTTAGAGAAAGATATTTCAGTATGCTGTGGAAGATTTCCTTAGATGGAATACGGGAAATTTTATTATGTCAGCAAAGAAACTGAAGACCTGGTTCAGGGAGGCAATATCAGAGATGGCTGCTATGGTCCATAATGGGGAGCAATATGAAAATTTCGGGACTACTAATACTGTTACTATACAATACTGAATATTCAATTTCGCTCAGATATTTGCAACAAGCTCCAACCTTCTGGATAGATCTATTGATAGGGAATTAAGGCCACGGGTCCGGTTAAATAACATTCATCAATCAATGGTAATAAGTTAATTTTAATAATAAAGCTATATAGCACATCCTAAAATTAAACTCAGACGGCACCGATCAGTAAGTAAAAGATAACGCAGTCGGTAGGATTCGAACCTACGCTCCCAGAGGGAAACTGATTTCTAGTCAGTCGCCTTAACCACTCGGCCACGACTGCGGTGAATGAACATCACATTAGTTGAAACAGTTAAATTTAAATGGGCCCTTGACAACAACTTCCGATTAATTTATTCAGATATACGTGTTTTAATAGTTTTGAGTAATAAAATCTTAAAAGTTCAAGAACGAAATTCGGAACAATAACATTCTTTGGTCTCAAACATGGACAAAAATATGGTAATTGCATTCGCGGTGCATATAAGGGAAATACTCGGTCTTAAGGGTAGCGTAGGTGGACCAGTACTGAGAGCCTTTTGATCATGTTAGGCGACAACGTGCGAAATTTCGTAATAATATGTTTACTCATAAAAATGTTATCATTATCCTTTGCTTGCGTACCTGGAATATGTAAACCTAGAGCCAATCACGATCGATTCATGTTTAAAGATATGAGCTATTCTTGAAATATTTATTTAAGGCGGTTCAAACGAAGAGTTGCCTTGTTAGCTTATGTATTACATGAAAATAAAATTCTATATAAAATGTCTCTTGTAAGTTTCTTGTGGGATGAATTTGATGTCGTTCACTAATGGATAAATACCATACACACATCTTTTCCCCCCTAGAAAATTCGGAAATTTAAAGCATTAGTTCCTGTAGTAATTTTGGTGTTAACTGAGGTTGTTCTGTTAAATATATTTCTAATCCAACTTTACCAGCAATATCAGGATGAATATTTTTCACATTTATGCTTAAAAATAACTTATTATCGGAAGAAATGGAGTTTTAAAGGTCCTGTCATACGTTTCTCTAACTAATTGGCGGATCTAGAGGACGTGTTTTTTGTATTAGCAATTAATTATGATCTGATGAGGAGCCTGAATAAGACTGTGAAGTTATTCCATGATAAGCATATATTTACCACATCTACCACGACAAAATGGCATTTAGAAAGGAAAACGTGTAAGGGTGACTTTGCGCAAGATGGTGCGCACCTTGCCGACAAAGTATCCCGAATGGCTTGGAGAAATGTTCTGCCGGGATAGCTCAACGGACAGAAACTCGCAACGTCCTTGCCCACAAAGTATCCCGAATGGCTTGGAGAAATGTTCTGCCGGGATAGCTCAACGGACAGAGCATCCGACCGGCAATTGGGAGACCCGGGTTCGTTTTTCGTCCCGTCAGACTTCTTTCAAGTCCATTCTTCCTTGGGCATTTAGAAAGTTATTTGGAGGTGAGTTCGTAAGGGTATTGCTAACTTGTGAGAATTTAATCTGTGTAACAACTTTATTAGTCATACATCACTTTCAATGATGTCATGTAAAACTATATCATAACTATGACATAATATCCGGTAAATACCACAGATTATATATCTTGGATTTCATTTAATATTGCTTTAAAGACCGTCTGATATGCTAAGTTCCGGATGATTGCACTCCTCAGTGTTTTCACCGCCCCCAAGAATAGTACCATATTAAATTATTGTTTTGACGTTATTCCTTAAAGATGAGGCATTTTTTTGGAGTCAGTTTTGATTGTATGAAGTTCGGCATTTTGAAATGGACATCTTAATTAGACGTTAACCACCTTAAAGTTTCGCCAGATTAGCTTCCGATGGTTGCAAACGTGTTGTGTTTTGTCAGTTAAAGAATTTTTCTTCTTTGCTCGTTTATAAATATTCTTCTTTTGTTTTTATTACGTAGAAGTAGAAATGGTCATGTCCACCACACTCCATGGACCTTGATCGGTATATTTTCTCAGATCCACAGCATTCAATACTGATCATCAGAATGTAAATGTATATGCATTGAAAATTTGGCTATAACGCATTTTACGTATAGCTTTTCATCGTCTGACGATCACAGTTAGATGCTTGTCAGCTTCGGTAAACTATTGTTTTAAACTGAATAGAAGTCTTCTAAATGTTTCCTATTAGGGAACCAATCCTTAAATAATAAAAAACGCGCCGCCAAGAGTAGTACCAAACTCATTTATTTATTGATTAGCTTTTTCTTGAAATTTTAATCTCAATTACGCCTGAGAATGCACCATATCAACCATCTACGAAATAATCAAGAAATAAAAATTCGTTCGCCTGATCCGTATTCTGGGTCCGAAAAAACAGAAAAATATTCGTTAGTTGAAAAATTCGCCTGCAGACTCGTAAGCCAAAAAAATAGCTGTAAATACTTATCAGAAAATAAGGTCAACTCTTTTGGAGCCAAAAATGGTCCCTCAAACCTTTTACAGCCACATCGGCGGTGCTCCCATGCTGGGAGAAGGGTCAGTTTTCCTCGGCCTTGTCAATGGCATAGTAAATCAGAAGTTTTCCTCCGAAAGATTTAATCACGAATGGTTCTTAAGGCTCATTTTTTTGATGTAACGGTAACGCAAACACTGTACAACTTTTTGCTCTACTTCTAACGGAACCTTCGAAAAACAGGTCTGGAATAACAAAAGGGCTCGGACGCCACTAGCGCCTTCCGTGCCCTTCTCAAAGGGTACATACGTACCTCGGACGAAAGTGGAAGTGGCGTATGTTGAAAAAATCCCAGTTCCGGGTAACTGTAAACCTCGACTTTCCAGAGATGCAGAACAAGGACGAGACAATTGTTTATGTTTTTTTCGTCAACGCAACCTTAGGTCCCTTCTCAGGAATTCTAACGGGAAAGGTGAAGAGTTTTATGAATACCCCTTCTCAAAAATTTGCGTTGTTTTTTTATATTTGGGATTTTAAATGGCCGTGCACAAGTATAGGACTAAGGGCTAACCTATTAATAAGCTACTTGATTGATATTCTAATAATACCATGAATACTATGCTATTCCTGATAGTACATACTATCAAGAAAAAGAGACCAGTAATATCTATCCGTTCTCGCTATAATCTCGCGAAATCTCTTTGTTGTTTTTTCTCGGAAATCACGCTGAGTACGGACATCACGATATCGCGTATTCCGTATACTTTTCATTATTCTCATGGTAGCTTTACAGGTTTTACATAATACATGACAATCAATAGGAACTAGTCTGTCAGTTTCTAAGGGGATATCTAGGTGTGAACATAAGAATATCCGGTATATTTTTCTCAATATTCTAGTATGAATATTTATCTTCATCTCTAATTCAACTTCTACATTCCAGTGTGATATAATCTTTACCTAAAGAAATGAAATATAAAGCGGGAGTATGTATAAAGTAAGATTTCTTTTAATTTAATTGATATCGACTTACTTTGGGTGATTTCTTACAATTATCAGGGAAGTCCTTAAAACCCCTTCTCTCCATAAAATGACTATTGATAATTCATCGATTTTTAATACTTTCCGTTTTTAAATAAGTGTGGAATAGTTTCAATTATCCCGCCTTCTTTGAGATAATTAACGCCAATTTCATGATACATGCAAGTCCATTCCTTTGTAACATTCGATAAATTTCGCCTTTCTATCTATGTTTACCTAGAATCCTACCGTTATCACATTCTTTAGTCATGAATCTGTTTTTAATGCCCAAGCCATTTATTCTGCACCTTTATCGATCGTTCTGTGCTGAAGTTTTTCACATTTGCCAAGTCATGACTTAGAAAAATTAACAAACACCAAAGATTCAAAGTTTCGCACCGACATTACTGTCATAATTTTCAGGGTGCACTATTATACTGGGGCACACAGTTTTGAATACACTGGTCTATATAAAGAACAAGTATTCTCAAAAAATAAATTCTTCATGCCCCCTTCAGACGGCTTCTAATTACGCCACTGAGCTCAAACACGATGAGAGATGGCGGTTTATAATCGCAAGGAATTAAATTATCCCATAACTCTTAACCTCTCTGGAATCGTCTCATCGGCAAAATCTTTGGAATCATCTGCTCCGGACAGCGCAATAACGGGACATGTGTCCATTCCCTTTGTCGCTGTGGGCTGACCATCGGTCACTTCGATTTTCCGACAAACAAATCTTCCACAGGCGTGGGAGAGACGGCGGAGAATCGCTTTTGGACGATTTCACCCTTATTTTAAAAGCACCCCGCGTTGTTTTCAATCGCGCCTTTCCTCCAAATAGCCACGGGAGAGAGCTTTTGCGACCCAACCCATTTCCCCCTCTCGGGAAGAGAAAAGAGTAACAGATTCGGACATTGGTCATTTCGCGTGCGTGCCCCATTGTTCGTAAGCCCATAGAGAAGCGTGCCAGCGTGCCTTTCTCTATACTCTCTTTATCCCGACCGGAACAAGCGGAGCTCTCCAAAATCCTCCGATTCATCACGTATTTTGCTTCCTGCCCCTTCCCCCATCGTGAAAGATGGGGTTTTCTCTGTTTGCGTTCCGATCCTCAGCAATAGACGGAACGGATTACCTTATATCCTTTCATGCACACCTCTCGATCCAGTTTTGTAGCTATCTTGAGGGGGGCTTGAGGAATACATTTTGATTGTATATATGTCCTGGATGTGGGTTATAAAAGACTTATCGTGGCGTTAAAATTGTTCGATTTACTTTTGGAATTGGAGTGGAATTCCGGAAATTGTCCAATGAAGAATCATAGTAGAATAATAAAGGTAAAAGTCTTTTTTTTCATTTTTATTAGTAATAATAATAATTGAACACATCCTGGGAGGATGCTCTGCACTTGCCAGCCACGACTACACTACCATAAACCACATTGTGGCACAAATTATTCACCAAAGGCTTGCAGTTACTACAGATTTGATAGCTGACGCAATACTACAAATACAAACCGATTAACTCATTAGAAAATAAAAAAATACAAATTATGGAATGATGAGGTTTATAAGTAGTATAGTACATAAAATATTCTAAGCGTCGCTAGGAGAAACTATGGTTAAACCTTGAAAGCCTGTTTTCTATATGTATGCACCTTCGTAATGTTATTCATTTCTTGTACACCCTACAAAGACTTGCAAAGACCTCTGAGTTTGGCCCTGTTGACTTCAGTTTAAAAGTCTACATTGTCCGAAATTTTTTCCTTCAAAGAACCCAAAAAGGACTACTTTTTCCAAACCTTCAAAGGGAGCAGGAAAGGGTTGAGGATACCGTTAACTTCTCACGGTCCCGTAAGGGTTATTACTCCAGTTTTTCCAAGCGGAAGGCGGATACGCATGAGATCTGGCGGGGGTAAGAAAGGATGCGTACCCCATATACGGTACTGCATCCTTGAAAACGCCCCTCGCACCCTTTTACGATTCTGTCTCCCTTCTCTCCCTTATTGGTCACTCGTTCCTCTTCCAAAAACGTAGGAAAACTCCCTTTGTGGAGCGTCCCCAACCCCTTTGTTCTTCTTCTATTCCCCTTCGTTCTTTCCTAGGATACCCTTCTTTCACACCACCCGCGACTGCCTCCTCTTTGTCACGATGCAATATTTTGGGCTGTCGGGCGGGCGTGCGCGGTTGTAATCTTGGACGGTCAGCGACGCTTTCCACCGGCCATGGGGGCAGCAAGGGGTTTTATCCGTGGTTTTACAATGGAAGGTCCAGAGGGGGTTTTAGGCAGATGATGCGTAAATAGCGAGATATGGGCCTATCACACGGGATATATCAGCGTTAAGTTCGGAGGGAAAGTGTTAGATCGGGAGGGTTAAGGTAATGACTCGATGAAGGCAAAGGGCGCTGTAGAGTGAATTAGAGTCTGTTTTGGTTGTTCACGGGTTGATGTTTAGGATAAGTCTTGTCGATGTCTTGCAGCATAAATTGCAGTCGGTGTTGTTTGGTAGCCTTTTGTTGAACGTGTTCCGAAATTAGCGATTGACAAGTTTTTCCTGCGTAAGTTTTCATTGTAAACTTCACAGATTCAGGCGAAGTATTGTGGGAATCCGTAATAGGAAGACCCTTAGAAAGATGATACTTTTTCCACACAGTTATTTATTAAACAAATAAAAAGTAACTCACGACCGGTTTCGATGATTTATCGACCTGAGGATGGCGATAAATCGTCTCAACCGGTCGTGTGTTAGTTATTTAATTGATAATTGTGTGAAACAAGTACAATTTTTCTGAGTGTCTTCCAAGTTTTCATTAATTAGACGATGTACTATGGCATAAATATCAGTATAGGCTTATAATCTTTTTGCAATTAAGCTTATTTTCATATGCCAACCTAACCTTCCCCTTGTGCTATTAACTGTGGATTTCTTCCACTGCTTTAGCCTCAACGTTTTGGTTGCTTTTCACGAAGAGAAAGGAAAAAAATAACTACTTTTACTCTGTGTTAACGTGTAAACGTTGTATTTGTATTCCTCTATGATAAATTATTTTTTTATTAAATCCGTGTTAGGGGCGTTTCGAGTACTCTCAAGAATTACTTCGACTGTGCATTTACTGTGTGTATATTAAGTGTATCTATTGTGTGAATATTGTATTGGTAACGTTTTATAGCATCTTGGAGATACTACTATCGGTAGGATTGCGCAGGTTTTTTACACATCCCTTCTTAGTGGGTGTTTTACTGCAGTGGATATTTTGTTACCTTGGAATCTCTTAGATTTTTCTTATACCCACATTTCTTCTCATTTTCCTTTACTATCTTCTTTAATAAACAACTTTATGGAATATGACGATGGTTTAGATGGAAGAGGAGACTTTTAGTCTCATTCTCGTCCAAATAAAGACGATTATTAATATAATAAGAGTTATGTACCTAATAATGTAATTGTGTAGCGCGTCTTACTAATATTTCCTGTTATTTGTTGTAAACCAGTTATTACTGGACTAAATTTAACGCTCTTAAGTTTGAATAAAGTTAGTCTGGTCGATTCGAAAGAATGTAGCGACTCCAAGTTAACAAATTAAATATCGGAGGAATGGAGGAAAAATTATCTCGTAAGAAAACGGTAACTGGAATCAGGATCAGGAAAGCTGCAAAGATCTGAATTATAATATTACTGAATATTGTTTGTCACTTGGCACGAATTTAGGTTCCGTATAGTTTGTTTCTCTAAGAAATTAAACCTGCAAGCGATAGGAGTAAGATACACAGTCATAAGCGAGGTATCGTGGAAAAACATCGTGTAATCATCAACTCTATCCACAGCAATTAAAAGTACAACGCCTCCTTTCATTCTACAGAAAGGAGTAAGCCTTGGATGGTTTATTTTTCATGGAGACGCCATCGCTCGTCTGGGTTCGAACCGGAGACCATTGGGCCCATAAAGATTAGTCTTCGTTTAGAAAAGCATTTGATAACCCCGAAAATTGCAAACAAGTCGAATTGGGTTCTTGAGTTGTAGGTAAGCGTAAATACGCACATACAAGTTTGATTGACTGAAAGGTGGTTTATCGCAATGAAACTGATAATAGTATATTGGGATACTAATAGTCAGAATTAACACAGAATAAAGACGATGTTTCCCTGTGGACAAGATTTATTAGTATACATTTGCGAAAAATAAATCCCTTTGATTTTCCATCGTCAACTACTTCTTATACACGCAAACAATGGTACATACATATAGTTACTGATAGGCTTCCCATCTTGGGCATGCCGTCGCCATTGTTACACGTCGCGTGTCCTGGACCACAAGCCCTTCCGTATTCCGTGCCATTGGTCCACCAGCATCTTCTCTGCGTGGCTCCTCCAATGAAATCAGAGAACGAAGTAGCGGTCTCCCATCCCAGCGCACCCTTTAATTCTTTCTCCCGATGGGAAATATCCCACGGATGACATCTGCTGACCGATGTCCACTCTTTCCATCTTTCAAAAGTCTTTCGTCTTCCTCAATAGCCTTAGGGATATCCAATGGTTCTTTATCTGCACGCTATGCATTTCTGGAACGAGTTTCCATTGTGGATCCTTTGATCTCATTACAGATGATTTGAGATTACGGGAATCGGGGAAATTAAATGGTAGCAATTTATCACGAGGATTGGTGATTGTATTCAGAAATGGGATATCGCATAAGTAAGAGAACAAGAGAGGTTTTCTCCGAGTCCGAGCTTTTACGGGTTGAGCCTCTCGTAGATTTTGATTCGGATCGATTGTTCCTACTTTGTGACATCAGAGTTTATTCATGTTTTTGTTCTAATACATTCATACTTGTACTGAAATTTCGGAAGTTTTTTCCGGTGGGTACTTCAAAAGTTCACTAACATCGGTTCAGTAACCTATGGAAATTGATCACATCTCTCCATCGGACTGTTCTTAATTTACTTGGGTTCACTTCTACTCAAACATCATAACTTATAGGGCTGGCTGAGATAAAATTATTCAGGAGCGTACTCATAACTCTGTTAATCATGAGTACACTTTGGAGTGGTTTTAATCAGGATATTCGTCCTTGAATCTTTATGATAATAAGGATTTCGTTGAATTTTATGTTACACCCTCCATGTTGTAAATACTCCATTATAATTGGGATGGAGTGTTAATATAACATCTGCGATTGGAGTTTTGAAGTATTACTCTTCCGTAATGTGAGTTTTATCGAGCTGCGCCTGCATTTCGTATAGATTTTCGTATGTTATATTTGTAGGGGTTACTTGAGTTTCCGACATGTGTTAGAAACTAGACGGATTAAAAATTTTCTGTTTGATAGGAATATACACTATGAAAAATTATCATTCTTCTCAAGCCTGTAAACCTTTCATTTACGAAACACACGAGGAAATAGTAAAAATGACATTTTAATCATATCGATTGATATATAAACATATAACGATGACCCTCTACTGAATAATTTCTATTACTATTATCACGTAACTTACAATTTCACAGTATCAATAAGAATCAATACGATCAATATAACTAGAATATCAATATGTACACATCGTTCGTTCTTATTTCCAATGGCCGTTTGTTTACTCATCTCAGTCCATCAATTCAGTCACGCTCCTCGACGAATTTGCACCGCTTTTAAAATCAACTCTTCAAAATTTGTCCACGAAATTTCCCGCAGCGATTCAAAAGATACGGAGCATCTCCGCACCATCCTTTGTGCGGCGATCTTAAAATTTATGGCGGAACTGCTGCGAGTAGCTTCCGTAATGCTCTTTGGAGCATGGGCGCGACACGTTCCCCCATTCGGAGGAAAAATCCATCGCAAATGGCCATCTTTGTCCGCCTCCATCACCTTTCCCCCTTCTCCAAACTGACCACCGCCAACGCGTGAGTCACCCGTTCGTTTGCGATGACCACCCCTTCTTTCCCTAACCCTCTTCTCTCTTCCTATCCCAATACGAAACCCATTGTGACCTCCAAAACTCACGCTGTCAATCGCACCCACGCTCAAAGTCCCCGTCCATTAGTTCCAAAGGACGACCAATGAAAGTGATTTACGGTAAACGAGAAGGGCGGCGAGTGAGAAGCGATTTGCATGCAAAGTGGGTGGAATTGAAAATTCTCGCGGTGATTCGCTCCCGCGTGACAAATGTTATTGCGCGGATGTAATTTAATCTCGTCGTATTTCTGGAAGGGTGACGTGTTCCAGAGGTCTGCTCTCTTGAGGATCGGTTCTTCGATGTCACTACCGCCAGTCGTTATCAGGAGGAATTTCGTTCGGCCCAAAATATGTCGGGAAAATGTAATCGTGGAATTTATTTTACCTATCTTTTTTCTCATTGGTCTTCGTTTGAATGAAAAGAGACTTTGTACATTTTTCATAGGATTTTAAACAAACACCACCAGGTTTCAGTGAATGATTTCCACCATAAGGTGATGTCTATTAAAATCCTGTGTAAAAAGTATAGTCTCTTTTCCTTCAAACATGTAATATTTCCAAAAAACATCGCCAATGTCCGTGAATTTTATTCATTAGTCTTCATCAGCGTTTCTGTTACTCTATCTTGACGGGTGCATAATTTAAAAAATTATTTATCCGTTTTCGATCAACAAAATAAACATGTGAATAATTGATGTATCAAAATTAATTAATCAACAAAATTTATTTACATCCATGTAAATCGTTACTTGGAGATTTTCCGTGATATTTTTTTACATTTTTGTCAATTGATTAGAAATATTTCATTATCTTTTCATTTTGATTGCGTCCATTTTATGTGTTAAAATTGTACATTACCAATTTGGAATTTTTTCTTCGTATTTTCTGGTATTGTGAAAGGAAAGTTCCATGTGATTTAAGAAGGATTAAGAAAGCTTGAGAAGTGATTAAGAAGGATTAATATTCCTCGTTGAATTGAGTTTTAAGTATCACACAGTATATGGAGACTCAATTTGAAAGAAATAAACCAAGTATTAAATTCTTTTTTGACGTAATGGCTTAAAGATGAGGTATTTTTAGAGTCAGTTTTGATTTATTAAGTTCTGTATTTTTAAATAGACATCCTATTTAGACGTGGACATCCAAGTTTCTGGATTAGCTTCCATTAGCTGCAAACATGTACTGATTTGTCAATTAAAGAATATTTCTTCTTTGTTCATTGATATATATTCTTTCTTTGGATTTCTTTATGCGCACAAGAAGTAGAAATGGTCATGTCCACCACACTCCGTGAACCTTGATCCGCATATTTTCTCAGATCCGCAGCATTCAATACTTATCTTCAGTATGTAAATTATTATTATTAATAATAAATTCACACTGCAGATAGGCAATAACCAGGTGGCAGTATTCGACGTCATACAATAATTGATTTATGTGTAAATTTATGTATAGATTTATGAGTAAATGTGTATTTATTAAAAATTTAGTTATAATGAATTGTACATATACATTTTCATCGTCTAAAGATCGCAATTAGATACTTGTCAGCTTCGGTAAACCATTCGCAACGGTTGTTTCGAAATCATTTTAGCATCTTCGGAGGTCCATGGCCATGTGACCACTCATTTCCATTTGCTTTTCAGAGCCGCCCGCATAGATAAAAGCGGCTTTTTTCTCTTCGAGCTATGGAAAAAAAACGTGAATAATTGACTTATGCTTTTTCGTGGGTTCGTTCGTGAAATCGGCATTTCCCGGCGATGGGCGCCTCGGAAGCAGGCCACCCACATCACTCGCCTTGGAAGCGTGTGCCCCGCGTGAATTCTGAGCCCGTACGTTTCGGGTCGTGACACCAACATGGGCGTGGACGCTAAGGGTCTCATAGTCTGGTGCTCAGGTTCAGGGCCTTTTGACCTGAGGTCAGAGGGAGCAGATGCCACGTGGACACGCTCGTGCACTCGAGGCTCTCATGGACACCACTTAAACTTTTTCGGCATTTTAAGTTTTGCTTGGGGTTTGCGTCGTTGCGTCGTTCTCCACCCAGACGTGGAGAACGTGCCGCATTATAACACATGCAGCCTTTTCCGGTGTTGAATGCGACCGCTTCTTCATTTCTGTTCGCAAATTATAGTGAATAAAAATTTGATAATAACTAAAGTAATAATATTGACCATTATTGTTGAATATAATCGATATGAGTTAGGCATACTTGGTGGAACGCCGTAGATACGAATTGAAATGCTTTGTAGTTTCCGCGCAGATTTTACTTGCGACCGGTTTCGACTCATCCTAGTCAGATCAGATCCTAGTCCTGTGTTCTGATCCGAAATCTGTGCGGAAATTACAAAGTTTTACATTTCTTAACTATTTTTGAAATTTATTTTAATGAATACAAAAAAATTATCACTTGAAAAAAAGTAAAAGCCTTTTAAAAAAATGGACATTGGCTGCATGGCTCCCAGCCCCCGGCGCAATCTGAGAAATTAGGAAGGCTCACCATAATGTGTCCAATTTTCTGAGAAATCGTTTTTGCATTAATTCCAAAATTATCAGCGCATGCCATAGATTATGAGTAATACCTGATTAAATAACCCCCAGAACTTTGACTATGCTACAACCTTATGCTATAGAATATGCTCTTAAAAGTGTTTAAACAGGCTGGTTTAGGATCATAATACTTAAAAATTCCGTATTGCAAAAATTTGTAAGAAAAATTACCTTAATTAGGGATGAGAAAGTTTTTTCTATCGGATCGAATGTACCGCTGGCCATTTGTGAAACCATAAGATTAAATGTAAAACCAACAAACCTCCTTCACATGGCGTACTGCATCCTTGAAAGCTGACAAGCAAGCTAAATTAACATTAGTAGTAATAAGAAACGTGATATTAATAATTGAGTCAGTATTTATGGTTGGTTTCAAGAAAGCAAAACTCTCAGTCAACGCTGGAAAAGCCAAATGTGGCCCGAAGTCCACAGACTCCGCACTTCTGGTCTGAATACTGCAGATGTGAGGCACGGATTGAGATGCTGAAAAATTCAGCTTTGTACGCAAAGTATCTTACTTTTTCTTCTTGATACACCTACTGTTTTTTATTGATTATTACTTACTCGTAATGGTTCCATATCTGTTTAATATTTAGAATTTTACCCCGCGAGCCGCCGATTGGCGTATGGCAGGGGGTGTATCAACACCAAATATTCATACCTAATCTATCCTGTTAGCCTCTCTAATGCTCCGAGGGAAAAACGACCAGAAGTAGCTATCTGTTCTAGCGATTATCTCCTTATATCTTGGTCGACGCCTCTCGTAGATCGCGTTCGTTTTGTGCTGGAATTATGATGTCTTAGACCTTGTCTGAAAATTCTGGGCTGACGAATTTTTCGAAAAGCTTCCATCTGTATTCTGGTCTTCTCTAAACTAAGCTCATTACTACATAACATCCATTAACTGGACCATTACAGTGGTGGGCTTCAAACAATAATAAAGAATGAACACACAACCATTCCCTATCCGGAAAAATCTGACTAGCCGGGATTCGAACCCGGGACCTTAGGGAGTGGAGCGCTAGCACTCTGATCACTCCGCCACTGTGGCCGGTAATATACCATTTAATTCAGACGTCTTTTCCCGATTTTGCCGTATAAAGACGTAAAGTAAGTAATTAGCAAATTCTCATTATTCTATAGATATATGATATTCAACCGAATATTTTAATAGTATATTTTAGTGGTATATTCCAATGGTATGTTTCATCAGCATATTTCAATAGTACATCACAATAATACAAGTTATCTCTAAAAACGCACGCACCCCTTAAGTGACCATCAATGTATGTTATCGATTTAAATCATCATAAATGGCTTTGGTTGAAGAACTTGAGAACTTTGAATGACCTTCAGTGGAAGTACACTTAGGCCCGGTATTATAATGTACTTTAACTGCAGTTAGGATAGGTTAGTGCAGGGAGCAGTATTACATTGTTTTGTTAGAGTTAAAGTGAATATTTCGGTTTAACTGCTTTATATATGATGAATTAGCATGGGGATTTACTATATGCTTCAATTTAACTGTAACAAAACAGTATAATACCATGCCCTAATGTGAACATTATTTAAAGTTTATTTGAAGCGTAGACTGTAATACTGGAATAATAGAAATGAAACTGTAGGACACCTATTATGAACCGCTAAAAATCAGGCCTGTAAATAAAAAAAGGTATGTTGATCTATACTGAGTACACTTATCGGGACGCCCAGTATATTTGTTTGTTCGCCTCCCACAACTGAATATTATCTCAAAAAGTATAAGGTCATGAATTTATAGTGCAAAAATTTGCGTCCGCAATAGTAGAAGATCTAGGCAGAAGTGAAGTTACTCGGATGCTCTTGAGGCTTCGGATTTTCAAACTTTTTTCCAGTTTTATCGTTCGGCAGCTGGGGCGGAATTCTCACACGCAGAAAGAGAAGCATTTCCTCGAATGGGTTGCGTTTTCTGAAACCGGAGCATAGAATGGTTGCAGAGGGGGAGTCTGCGAAGGCGTCCGTGGGAAAGGGGAGGCGAAGGCGGTGGACAGTGGTGGACATTTGCAGGAAGGGGTGGGAGAAACAGTTTTAGGATTTTAGCCAAGGGCAGATGTTGCGATTGGTCAGCCTCATCCTCTCTATTCGCTCTCATTGACGAAAAACTACTTTTTCCTATACGGAGTACTTGGCGCGGTTTGGGTGAGAAAGTTTTCTGAGAACAGTAAAAGTGAATCTTGCTGCGTTATTTCTGTGGTTCTATTTGCCGCCGACTCTTTGGAATCGAGGCGAAATCGATAATTGCGTGGGCTCTCTTTTTTCATTACGTTTGCGTCCTACCGCAAAGCAGAGTTTCTAAATTTTTTTTAACCAATGACACAGGTTTTAACACAAGATTAGTGATGTGCTATACCTGGAGAATGTTAGCTGAACTTAGAATTTATATTGGTGGAAAAGAAAATACTTATTGTGGAATAAATACTCTTATGCCCATTTTACTCTTACACTCATTGCGGGCGGAATCTTCTTGTTTGAGCGATACTTTTTATCGACTCCTTGCTTAACCGTCTCCTCTTCTGACCGGCAACATATTTCACCAAAAAAATCACCAATATACGCCACTTTTTAGAGGCATTAATTTTAAACTTGTGTTTTACTTAAGCAGTTAACTAGATATTCCGGTGTTTTATATTATTTACAAAATTATTCCGATTAAATAGTTAATTTTTTCTCGAAATTAAATATTTAATCGCTGAAAATTATATTTACTGCTAATTATTGATCAAGAAGTCGACAAGTCCTGTAAACGTATTCAAACTAGCGGAAGTGACAGCTGATTCCGAGCAAGGAAAGAAGTGATGATAATTATTAAGTTAGGCAGATACAGAAAGATAATAATATTACGGCTTTATTGGTTCGAGATTGAGACTACCAAGTATGTTCTCACATCTAACCCTTCGTCATTTGAAATTTAAAAGAGATAGTGTGAAAAAGTGCACAAAAAATACCACAGCAGGAAAACACCCTCAATAAAATACAAAGGAAGGAAGTGTGAAAAACTTGCGAAACCTACCATTAGTTAACTCAGTTTTAAGGGAAAGACAGGTTAAATTGGATCTTAAAGAACGAAAATACATTGTTACCATAGGTACATTCGTAACATCCCTTGCATATGACGTAAATAAATACCGGATTAGTAATTTTTAGGAAGTTATTATTAGTATGATAAATACAGTGTGGAGTCTCAATGACATATCTGATGTGGTATGATTTTAGTAAATACTCTCGTCGGCTCTGTTTCTCTCTGCATTTTCTGATATCTTGCCGCAATAAGAGGCGAAGTTATAATGTAAGGAAGGTGATTACATCGAGTCCAAGGTGAAGACACCATCTAAGAAACAGTAAATGATATTCATGGATAAAAAATTTATTCATAGTATGAAAATTCCAAAAATGCGCTGCAACTCATTTTTACGCATGTCTTTTTGTCTGTAAAGAGTTCAGACCGAAGGCTGGTTGGTTCTTCAATCCCTCAAGCCTTAGCTACCGAAAGCTCTGGAAAGTGAATGAGGCTTCCTACGCAAGATGAAGAGTGACGTAGTTTTCTTTTTGTTTTTCTTACCGAGCCAGAAAGTGGAACAAGCCTACGTAGGTTCAACTTAATGACGCAATGAATTTCACTCTTCGCAGAATTCTATACTGAGTGACCAATATGCATATCATTCCTCGTCATTATTTATACCCCATTAGTTTCCGTATTGTCACTGTTTTATACAATAATGAGAATGAAGAAAGATAAATTTATCCTATCCTACTCCTAAAGACAAATAAAAGATATTCCAGTCAACAAGCCAGGCGCGCACTCAGGGGGGTGGGGGGTGGGCTTAAGCCCCTCAAAAGTTTCCACAAATATTTCGTTCAGAACCAAATTCTCAAGGGTCTCACTAACAAATATTTGTGCGCTTAAATATATCTTTATTGGCAAATTATTTTACATTGCATCGCACATTAGAAAGAGTTAAAGAGATTATTGTTTACAATCCTTAAGTTCAACCCCCCAAAGCTAAAATTCTGGGTGCGGCTCTGCATCAAGCTACGGCAGCGCCTCCAGTTTGCATCAGAAACGCTAATATATTTCTTCCAAGTAATGAGAGAGGGTAGTTTTTCAGCAACGCGACAGAACATAAGAAAGATCATGTCTTGAAGCACACCATATCAAAAGGAAGCATGATTAGGTGATGATCAACATAGAACCAACTGTGACTCATGAAAGAAGCAACAGTAGCCAGCTTCCCTTAAGCCAGGGATAATGCTCACCTCTCGGGCATGGCTACAGCGATGCGGCGTGGGATTACGAGGGAAATGACACAAAATCCTCCTTTTTGAAGCGAATATCAATCCGCGTCGAACCCCACGTCTTTTACGACCGAAACCGTCCGCGCCATTTTCTCCTTTCACGGGACATTTGAAAAATTGGGCTTCATCGGGTGAAAGGGGCGAAATGTGCAGGTTTGCTTTGAGAAGAGTGTGTTGCCCTATTTTCATGACGACTGCTTGACCCTCCGCTGTCCGCCCCTCCACCTTTGCCCTCTCCCTCTGTTCTTTCACCGACCCCACATGACCCTCCTCTTTAACACTCCCTCCCTGCCGGAACCCCTATCCCAATTTATCCTCAGGTTTTGCCATCCCCCGACCATTCATCTCAATTTCCATACGACGCCATTGAGGCTTTAGGACTTTTCGGGGCGTCGCTAAGCTCACCATTCGTGAGAATACAGGCGTAATGGCGGTGTTTTGATAAGGATCGCGTTAGTGTTTTTTCTAGGTGTTGCGCAAACGGTGTATTTGAGTGTGCTCGTTTCCCACCAGCCATTGGTCACGTTCTCATGTGGATAGTGTTTCAAAATGGTACACTCAGCAGTAGCTAACTAATAATATCTCGAACTCCTTCCAATTTGCGAACGTGAAATAATTGAATCTTATCATAAAAAAGTGTGGCCAATAAAGATATATTTTAAGGGTACAGATACTTGTTAATGAGACCCTTGAGAATTTGGTTCTGAATGGAATATTTGTGGAAACTTTTAGGGGGGCGTACGCCCGCAAGGCACCCCCCTTGGTGCGCGCCTGATACGTACATATATGTATAAGGATCAGCATTCTCTAGCCCGTTTATATTTATTTTTGTACCGTGGAAAGCATCTTTATCACTCCTTATTTAATGCTGCGATGAGTTTATTTCAAGGAGTCATGCTTCTGCGCATACGTGTACCAGTTTCATCGATACCATTCTGGTTCATTGAGAGAAGCAATGGAGAACTACCTCATTTCTCATTCTTCTCCCCCAAATTTCTGCTATATAAAGGTTGGGGAGATGAGGAAATAACCATTTGCTGGAATGATGATAGACGGAAGGAACATTCATAACATTGGAAGTGTTTTATTAAACGTAATTCTCATAATGATAATATTTATTAATGCCCTATGTCAGAAAGCCACCTAAGGAAAATTTCAAAACATAAAAAGTACAAATGTATCCTTTTAATTTGCCACACTGAAACAAAATACTTTTATGGTGCAATTAAGAATTGTATAATATATATACAATTTTCAATCACAATATACAAATGTACTACAATGTCTGAAGATAATCATAGTACATATAAATATATGAATTGGTGTAAACTCAGTGCCTTTCTTAGACTAGTTGGTATGGAATGACAAAGATTGATGGCAGAAAACATAAAAGATCTTTGGAATGTGGTTTTTTGTGTGAGGGATAGTTAAAATTATCTTTAGGAGTCTTTGTGTTAGGGCGGTAGTTAAGTGAAGGTCTACAAATAATCATATATTGTTTCCTTTATTCACTGGAATCCAATAAATAGATCCCTGCTCTTTCCTTCATCTGATTCATCCCCACTTCTTCTATGATGTGTATTTGAAGTAACAATTGAGTGGAATCTTTATATTCTTAATTTTGATCTGATAATGACATTACTTCATATAGACTATTTCATTTATTTCCGTTGCTTTTTATTTCTTGATTATATTGTAGCTACTCCGTTTAGAAGGAATTTTTGTGTTTGTAGATATATTTTAAAATCAATAAATAATAATAATATATAGTTAGGGCTTCCATCGCCCCGGAACTATTATAACAGACACATACCCTTCCGATTCTTTGTTATTCTGACCTATTCCTTTCTTTTCTTTGTGGAAGAGGTCCAGCTCCTTTGCTACCTCTTTCAGGGCCCCCAGCAAGGACCACCTTTCCGTCGTTTGTTTCTTTGAGAAATCTTTGTGATGGCGTTCTCTCCACTCCATTGACGAATGTGTTTTACCTCTCTCTTCACCTCACCCCCGCTTCTTTCCCCGGTTTTTAAGCAATTCTTCTCCACAAAAGACTCGGCCGTTGGAAATTCAAAATGTTTTAGATTTAAATGTAGTGAGACGGAAGAATCTCAGATAAACCATTTCGCTGCGAGCGACGAAAATACTTTAGCTGCTATAGTTTCTAAATTGAAAAAGATAGAAAACTTGAAATAATTTGATCTCAAAGGTTTTTATATGTTTGATTAACATCTTTTGTTTAAATATGCTATATTTATATTATTTTCATCTTTTATTAGAATTTTTTAATGTATATGGTGATATTTATCGAAACAAATCAAGCAATATTTGGTGGAACATCTCCATGATACAAAACTAGAGTAAGTCCTAAGTCTAAAATAGACTTAGTTTAGCTTTTTATCATAATATTTAATAAATAGGTTATTTTTATATAATATTTGTCGTATATTTTTATTTATAATAAAAAGCTAGAAATTTAATTGAAAAATAAACGTAATACTTCATTAAGTTCAGTTTGTATTATTATATTCAAGATTTTTCTCGAGAATTAAACGGCAGGATCCGCAAAGAGAGAGAGAGAAAAGGGGCCACCCCTTGCCATCTCCATAAAATGTACGAATCCGCTTCAACTTGACGAACAGCCCTTACAGAAGCGATTTAGGGTATTCATTTAAATAAACAATTTTTCTTGTCAATTCTATCCAACAACTCTTGTCCTTCTCGTCCCCTGTCTTTTCCTTTAATTCCATCAACTACTTTCTTCAACAATTCCTCCCATCTCAATATTTGATAGTATAATTTATTTTGCCTCTCATCAAAACTCTTTTTTCCACCACAATTTAGAACACTTCCCTGTTTGATTCTCCTTAATTATAGTTTCCATCCCATTCTCACGAAAATGAAATTTAGAATAGACATTTAGAAATTTAGACATAGATAAAATTAAGAACTCATCTCATTTGCCCGCAATTTTTTCAGTTTTCCCAGCTAACATAACGTAAAATAATAATTTCAGGTAGAGGTAATTGGAAGAGATACGACAAACTGATTGGGAATAATCGACTGGTTGAGCACCGCATCCCGTGAGTCATTTCGTGAATTTTGCCGAACTGGAGAACTATATTTTCCCGCCATTCCGGAAATTTCCGTCTCTTTCTTTTCGTCACGTGACAAATTTATCTTCCGCTTCTTCGACGTAACGGAAAAGCGCCGAAATGCGTCCCCACGGCGATACCCGCTCGTCTTCTTTTATCTTTTTTCTCCCTTTTTCCTCCGAAATATTTCTTCCAAATCCCTTTTTCTTACATTTTACGGATCCGTCCCTTAAAATCTCCCCCCTTTTACCACTTTTTGCTTCATTTCGACCCCCAAAACTCCGCTCTAAAATCTCGCCTCCCACTGATATCACACCTTTCGGGCTGACCCTTCCTCCCCCCCCGGCCCCCGTTCGACCACAATGGCGCCAAACAATGGGTCTTTTTGACCTCCAAAAGGATCTTCCGCGGTCGACTATCCATGTGTGTGTCACAGTCGAATGGTTTCTGGAAAAAATAAGGAAGGGGTGTCCGGGATGAATGGGCAGTGTCCATGGGTGATTTTTGTAGTGGGGTCAGCGGGCAGCCGGCGGGTCAAGGGGATGGGAGGGCCGTTGAAGGAGACGCTTCGATGACCCCTGATATTGATATCGCTCAATTTTTTCTGGGTTTCTACCAATGAGATGCTCATTTACTACTCCTTCACACGTCCCCCTGTTGACAGTCGGTGAGAATTTCTCTTTTATATCTCGCGGCATGTAGTACCTGCTAAATTACGCCTTTGATATTCCTATGTAGTCACGTGAATTGACTCCGCGAAAACGATCGCTTAATGAAGCCAAAAATTCCGCGAAAGGACAACCGGCGGTATTTATCATAAAAATTGAATTGTGTATTCTAATATGTTTTTTCCATACATTTTAATGTGTTTACCACTCATATATAGTGCGCTTGACTTGAAGATACGGAAGAAAGGCAAGCGAAGATTGGATTAACAAAATTAATATAAAACGTAGCTAATCCAAAAGTGCGTCTTCTTTACCTTTAAAGTACGCTGATTATAAACTCTTTGAGTGATAGATTGCCCAGAGTGATTCATTTTATAAGTATTATTCTGCGAGAATATTGTGAAGGTCTACGCACTTTCATAGCATTTCTGGATTTGTCAACTAAAAAAGAGCAATTCGGCTAAAGAGGTCGATTCTATGAAAAATAATCTCCGTTAACCGAGATGGCCCTCTGAAATATATGTTGGAGGCCTTTCACATGCGGATTCAGCGCAGAATGGAAAAATTAGATCGGCCTGATAGAAGAGGAAACATGGAAGGAATGGAGATAATGGGAGTAGGGAGGGATTTGATTGAAATAGTAAAGAGATGCTGGAGCAAACGGGTGGGCCTAATATTGAGGCTAAAAATACCTAAAATCTGGAATGCAAGGAAAAAGAGGAAGGAAAAAGATGTTGGATGGCATTAAGGGACTCCCAAACTATCAGAAAGTAGGGGAAGGTTTTCATAGGGTAGTTTACGTATGGACTTGTGAGCCAACTTAAGGTAATAGAAAGTTACGAATTAAGGTACGGTCACGAGTTTAATTAAAATTACAACTGAACAATATTTTAAAAGAATAGTAGATGTTTCTTCCGATTCTAGTTTCGTGGATGATTGGCTTAAGAATTTCAGATCTACTGCATTCACTTATCCATGTGCTCAGTTAGGAATGAGTATGTTTAGGCACTTTGCGATTTCTTTTACCCAAAAAGTTCACGTGGATGGAGTTTCGTATGGAATGGAAGGGAGAGAGACCTCCATTTCTCCCCCCCCCCCCGTCCTATACATCCCCCCCGTCTTTCCTCTCATTATTTCGAATCTGGTGGTCCACGGCGAGGCGTTGACCACTGGAAAAAAGGATGGGTGGTGAAAAGGTTAGTGGGGTCGCAACCCATGGTCATAACCCCTTGTGCTTTCTAATGTATTAGGGACACCTTTGCCCCAAAGGGCTCACACCTTTGCCCCCTGGTCCTCCAATACGTGACCCTCTCTACACCTGCGCAGCCCCATAAGGGATGCGGAAGTGAACTACTGGAGCAGGTGAACCGGGTTCGATTTCCGGCAATATTGTGACCCGAATTGTTAGCGGGATTTCCAATGTCGCTCAGAAGTAATCCTTGCGCGATTTAGAGAGGGCATTCCCCGTTTTTTCAAATCTGATAATGGAATAATGGATTAATTGGAATACATGTATGAGGCATCTCCGATGTTTGTGAAATTGCCCTTCTAGGTGAAACAAACGAAAATACCATTTGCGCCGTTTTTTCGCTGAGAATCAGTTACGTTTTTTACCCACTTACTGTTAAGCTGAATTTATAGTTATATCCTTCGGATTGTAGACGATTCCTTCTTAACAAGGAAAAAACGATTACGGGTACAAAGTTCTTGCTTATACAAAAAGAAAATATATCGGTAAATTTTCATCCGTAGATAGATCCATATTGGACTGGAATGCATGAACTGAAGAAGTATTCAACTCGTTGCCTGCAAATGAAAGAGAATTTAAGAAAAACCTAAGAACAGTTGGCTGTTAAGATATTGCCTCATTGCTATTTAAGCTTTATATGTCGTAAACCTTGACATTATTTTAACAACTAGACAGGGATATTGCTGTATAGGGATGTATACATTATTGTGGAATTTGAAGTAATAGCAAAATTGATGTATAAATGGATATAAATTTAATTTTTAATGATGTGTAGGAGAATGGTAATGATACCTCTGTATATTTTGTAATGTAAGGTAATTTAATGTACTAATGTTATTCAACTAATGATATTCAACAGTAAAGACCTCGCCACCGTACCTGTGGCCTATATGCAAGGATTCAACAATAATAATGATATATTCACAAATTTTCCTCAATATATCACTGGACTTTATCGAATATGTTAAATTTATATCTCGAAAACTAAGCGCTTGCCTACATGAAGTGAAAGCTGAAATATTGACAACTTGGAACTCGATAAAAAAAAAATTTAAAATATTTCGGTTTGAAAATGTATTGATAAGATATCCTTACCTTTGGAATTATTATTTATTATAAATGGTTAAAATAATTATGCTTAAGATTCACGAAAATTGTGGTTCAGCTGAAACCGGTCGCCGATAAAAAATTTCTGTGCAACGTTACCATAGTTATTTTAACCATGAATGTTATGGAGTTTCACAAAGTCACGACTGATTCTATCAATTTTAATTATTATTTAACTATTGTATTTTCAATAAGTTAAGATGGTGCCGCAAATGACTTATGGCATTGATCTGTAGCAGAATTTGAAATTTTTAAAGACAAAAATGAGAGGTTCAAGATATGGGATTGAAGTAAGTGGTTACTCGTTGTGTAGTTAGGAGAAATTGGTCTGCAGTATTGCAGTGGATTATTTTTCACGTATTATTAAGAGATATAATAATTATATTACATTTATATAAGTGTAGCATTAATGAATTTTGCCTGACTATATCTTATTGACGTGTATCTTAAATTAAAAAGAGAATTTTCCAAATGAACTTAAATAATAACATTGTCACCAGATTTTTAGATTTATATTCTTACCCTGCATTCCGCCAGTTGCGTTAGGCAGGGGGTGTAAACACATCGATATCCCTGACTAACGCCAACGGCTATTGGCTCAGCGAATGCTACGTGGAAAAAAACGACTAAAAGTAGCTATCCATCCTATTTTCCTGCAACGCTTTGCTCAAAGCTCGGAAAAGTACGTACAACCTACTAGTAACTTTCATAATGCTGCATAACCCAAATATTTCCAACATCCCACCTTTTCTTGAGATATTCGAAAGACAACAGCTACAATTTTCACAATTACCCTTTTGAAATTGCTCAATCTGAATGCTTGAATGATAGTAACACGGTTCATTTTGTCTCTTAGTTAATAATATTCACACACAAACTATTGTCACCCTTGGCAAGAACAGCGCATCTTCTTTATCCAAGCGCTCAAAGTGACATTCTTTCCGCCAAAGGAAGAACGATTAGTGGGAACTCACTGTCGCATTTATCAAGAAACTAGCTGAAGTGCCCGTTGATTCTCAACATTCACGCAATTTTTTACAGAAAACGATATTCGACGACCAAAATAGGAATCTTGATTCAATTTCCCGTCTCTTAGTACTTTTCTCGATTTCATGCGCCTATTCTTTCTTATTTAATTTCACAAAAGAAACAAACCCTGCAAGCGATACAAGTGAACTGAAATGCATGAGGATACAACAATGGAATTAGTCGCCAGGGGGACCGGCTGTTTACAAACACAAAATATCACAAAATGTTTGTTTATTTCATCGAAATTTCGAATCAAAAGTAATGTTTCTCGGCCAAAAGAAGAATGTTCATTCAATTTGCTTTCTTTTGGTGCTCGTGATTTAATTTTGCAAATGAAATAAACAATACAAGCGATACAAGAGAGCTTTACGTGCATTTTTTATGGAAACCATTTTAAACGTTTGGAGTCGAACCGGGGACATTTTCGCGAATAAAAAGTAGCCTATCATATGTCTGGAGAAGGCATTTAACTATCTCCAAAATTCGAAAGTTGTACGACATCTGGTTCTCTTGTTTAGGCGAGCATACACACACACGCAGAGAATTAGAGATGCGAACACGATGGATTAGGTTACGACTTTGGTGTTCCTACACCCCCCGCCATGCGCCACTGGCGGCTTGCGGGGTATGAATCTAAATCTAAATCTTAATGAACATCTCTAATCAAAAATTACGTTACTCCCTCCTTACAGAAATTTCTGGCTGTGTTCATCATTGACGTGGAATGAATGATTTCGTTATGGGTCTCACCTCTGTCGAAAGAGTAATTCTCAATGAAGGGTAAATTTTTCCAGCTGCTTAAGTGAGAGTTTCCATACTTTTCCTTTGCCTCCCATTCACTATCCATTAGCATTCTCCGCTTCGTTCTCGTAATGTGCTTCATGTATTCCCGAACCGCAGTGGAACATTTTCCCGCCAGTTACTCCATCGCTGGCAACTTTCCCCTTTTGCCTCATCGCCCTCCAAATTGAGTCCTTCCCATTACGAAGACCTCGGCGACCATTTGCCAACTCCCTTTTCTCACGTTATTTTTTCGCCCCGTCCGTGGAAGGGATGAAGTCTGACAATCAGAAAGGAAGGGAAAAGAGTGGGAAATGCGAGAATTTGTGGTGAAAGGGGATGAACAGTGAGAGAAACTTAGGATTTTTTCTCACAGAACTTGCGAACGGATTCTGGGGTTTTTGTGTTTCCCGGACGTCATGCGGTTTCTCGTTGGTGTCCAGCGAACCGAGGTCTCAACGAAATTATTCAGTAGAAGAAATTTTGGTTGTTCGGCGGCAATCTGATTTTTTACAATGATTTGAAATTATTCGATTTAGTATGGTTCGCAATTTTAGATGAAAATTAACGTGTTCCTGAAATATTTTGAGAGTTACGACTTTTTTATGAAAAGATTTTCTTAGTTTCGACGTCTCCATGCAAAAATTTTAGTAGTTACTACGCATGGAGTTCAGATGCATGCGATACTAGTCGCACGAAAGTTAAAAATAAGGTAATTAAATTCCTTCCAAAACTGTGCTATGTCTACATTTACATTTACATAAATACTCCGCAAACCGCCGTATGGCGTATGGCAGGGGGTGTTAATACACCAAAGTCCCTAATTATTCATCCTATTTACGCGTCTAATACTATCTGGAAAAAGAGACCAATAATAACTATCCGTTCGAGCAATAATCTCACGAAATTTTTTCGACGTCTGGTCTCGAAAATTGCGTTCGCTAAGCGCAGGAATCACTATGTCGCGTATTTCGTCATGTAAGTCACTACTCAGGAATTTCTCGAACAATCTGTGCCTAAACTCGAGTCTTCTATCGTCAAGAGAGTTCCAGCCGAGGG